>JBBPQV010000106.1:0-40954 GCA_038092675.1 Boletus rufocinnamomeus
TCCCTATCGATTCGGTACCAAATTCCTATACACCGGTGCGATACTGCGTAGGCGAGGTGGCCTAGCCGTGAAGGTTTGTCTGGATGGTCATCAGGTGTGGATTTCACCACATCCTCTTCCAGTGAAATCGACTTCTCCAGATCGACGCGGTCCCCAAAGCGCATATAACGCTGCGACAACGAACGAGCGAGGTTGTCTAGCCGTGAAGGCTTGTCTGGATGGCCATCAGGCGTGGATTTCACCAGATCCTCTCTCAGAGAAATCACCTTCTCCAGGTCGACGTCTCCGAAGCGCTCATAGCGAATTGACAACGAGTTGCTGAGGTTGTTTAGCCGTCGGGGTTTGTCTGGATGGCCATCAGGTGTGAACTTCACTACATCGTCTTCCAGCGAAATCGACTTCTCCAGATCAACGCGGTCCCCAAAGCGCATGTAACGCCGTGACAACAAATTGGCGAGGTTACCTAGTCGTGGAGGCTTCTCTGGATGGTCATCGGGTGTGGATTTCACCACATCCTCTCTCAGCAAAATCGACTTCTCCAGATCGACGATGTCCCCAAAGCGCATATAACGCTGCGACAACGAATAGGCGAGGTTGTCCAGCCCTGAAGGCTTGTGCGGATGGTCATCAGGTGTGGATCTCACCACATCCTCTCTCAGCGAAATCGACTTCTCCAGATCGACGATGTCCCCAAAGCGCATATAACGCTGCGACAACGAATTGGCGAGGTTGCCTAGCACCGAAGGCTTGTCTGGATGGTCATCAGGTGTGGATTTCACCACATCCTTTTCCAGCGAAATCCATGTCTCCAGATCGACGCTATCCCCAAAGCGCATATAACGCTGCGACAACGAATGGGCGAGGTTGCGTAGCCGTGAAGGCTTGTCTAGATGGTCATCAGGCGTGGATTTCAACACATCCTCTCCCAGCAAAGTCGACTTCTCCAGGTCGACCACGTCCCCGAAGCGTTCATAGCGAACCAACAACGAGCTGCCGAGGTTATTTAGCCGTCGAGGTTTGTCTGGATGGCCATCAGGTGTGAACTTCACTACATCGTTTTGCAGCGAAATCGACTTCTCCAGGTCGACGCGGTCCCCAAAGTGCATATAACGCTGCGACAACGAATTGGCAAGGTCACCTAGCACTGAAGGCTTGTCTGGATGGTCATCAGGCGTGGATTTTACCACATCCTCTTCGAGCGAGATCCACGTCTCCAGATCGACGCGGTCCCCAAAGCGCGTATAACGCTGCGATAACGAATTGGCGAGGTTGCGTAGCCGTGAAAGCTTGTCTGGATGGTCATCAGGGGTGGATTTCACCAGATTCTCTCTCAGTGAAATCGACTTCTCCAGGTCGACGACGTCCCCGAAGCGTTCATAGCGAATCGACAATGAGTTACCGAGGTTACTTGACCACAAATGCTTGTCTGGGTGGCCATTAGGTGTGAATTTTACCACTTCTTCTTCCAGCGAAATCGACTTCTCCAGATCGACGCGGTCTCCAAAGCGCATATAACGCTGCGACAACGAATGGGCGAGGTTGTTTAGCCGCGAAAGTTTGTCTGGATGGCCATCAGGAGTCAATTTCACCAAATCCTCTCTCATTGAAAGCGACTTCTCCAAATCGACGACGTCTCCAAAGCGCAGATAACGCTGGGACAACGAGTAGGCGAGGCTGCCCAGCCGGAAATGCTTGTCTGGATGACCATCAAGTGTAAAGTGTACCGCATCCTCCATCATTGAAATCGATCTTTCCAGGTCAACAACGTCTCTGGAGTGCTTATAGCGAGTCAACAACAGATAACCGAGGACCCCCAGCCATGAATGCTTGTCAGGATGGCTGTCAGTGGCGGACTGTACTACAACCTCCATCATCGGAATTGCCTTCTCGCGATGGCCAAGGGTGCCAAGCAACTCGATCCGAACGCAGAACAGAATGCCAAGGTGATCGAGCAAAGCAGGCCTCGAGGAATCATGATAGAACATCCATTGCAACGCAGTATCCAGCCTTTGAACTTTCCCGTCGTCCTCAGTGTCATTTTCGATGCCTTGGGAATCCTCCGTCGGCAGAATCAACTCGGGCTCCGCAGTGCTGCCAAGTGCGACGACTGCTGCGTGGTACGCATAGCTATCCGCTGTGGCAACATTCATTACTTGGGAGAGGAGTGTTCTACCCTCTTTCCCGTCCACTTCGTCTCGTTTCCTTTGGAAGCGAGCTTCGAGAGCTATCCCGAGGCTAAGTAATGTCAATGGATGATCTGGGTGACCACGAGGGCGGAGACCAAGTACAACCCGAAAGAAGTCGATTGGCATGCCGAGGTCGGGGGATACGTCGTTCACTCGGCAGTAGATTAATTTGGCCGTGGCTAGGTTGAATAGGACAGCGGCGTGACTGGGGTGGTCCAGTGGACATAGGTTCTGAGCATGCTCGAAATGTCTAATAGATTCGTCGAGGTCTTGTTGCTCCTCAAGTTCGCGATAACGAGCGAGTGCACGATGTCCACTATCCGCCAACTCCCCTAGCCGGCGGGTCTCCTCTGACTCTAGCGGCTAATGACAAAGGATAAGTATATATGTTTAACGTTGAACTAACCCAACTCACATTTGACGCAGCCGCCCCGTTCCGATCGCAAAATCGTCGTTCGATCTCGATTTCAAGGGAAGCGGGTGAAGAGATAACCTCCCCGTCACCCTGTTCCAAAATTTTGATAGCTACGCAATGATATTTAGGTGCATGAAGGAAACAAAACGGTGCTACTCACGATCGAGCTGGCTGTTACGGTCAAGCAGCTCGCCAACAGTAGTTTCGAACACTTGCAGAACCTCTCCACCCCCCAGTGTTGGACCCAGCTCAAACGACGCAACTACTCTGAGAGATATCCTTGATGACCGATCCGCAGGGCTTAAACCTCATTGGAAAAATGGCAAGGGACATGAACAGGGTGATGACTCACAATACAATCTCGTCGACCCATTCAACTACATCCTTGCCTACCGACACGGACCTGTTCGAAGTCCGCTTCGTCATGATTTCGTTCTCGCTCTTTACAGCAACATAGAACCCAACAGGGATCCGCCTCAGTCTGATGGTAACGTCTGTTGCGCGGATGCCTGTCCCACGTGTCAGCGGTTGCTTGAGTTCGTGGTCAGGAACTTACGAGTAATTACGATACATTCCATTTTGTTACCAGCCGTCGACTCGGAGGAGTCCTTTCCAGGATCCAACTCTTCCGAGGTCTCTGGCTCACGAGAACCATGCCGTAGCTGCGTTTGGGCGCTGGGCTGTCGGGTAGGACCACCTGAATCGCCTTCACTCATGGGTCCAGCTAGGCATGGGAGGCAAAGCGCAGGGGAAAGAAATCTAGTGAGTTTCATCAACACAAAAAGAAGATACGAGAGTGTCGACGTTTGAATCTCATCAGCGTCGTCTTTAAAACATTGCGTGGCTGTAGCTAGATACACAGCCCGCACGGCAACCAACCGTGAGGTAGAAGCCACGGTGAAAACTTGGACCTTCTGACGTGCAGCAAGCGACAGCATCGCCCCTGCTTCGTGAAAGATCATAGAAAAATGCTTGTATGCGGAACGTGGATGCAGCATCCCGGTGAACGTCCCGTAATCCGGCGCCGAGAGACACGAAGGGTGGGTGACTGTCGACTAGCTTTGGCACCGCAGACAGAAAGCCTAGAGCAGGTCCAAACGAGCGAGTTCTTGAGCACATAGTCGAAAATGACTCACACCGCATCATGCCTCCTGATATTTTGAATTGAGAGAAGTCGTCTCAAGACGTTGGACAGACCGTCATCAGTCAAGATCGACAAAAATGTTTGTTCGTGAATATTGCTGTTGAGTCATTTGGGTTTGCCGCGTGCGAAAAACGTGGATATTGCTGCCACTTTCCTTCATCTTGGGTGTCGAACGCAGAACCGTGATATCTCGAGAACCACGCAAGAAAACGACTGGATTCCTTCAATTCCAGTACCGGCAAAACTGTCCGCAGGGCCTCGTACCAAAAAAAATACGCGATTTACCGCACCTATCTTGTGATCGAAAACCGCCCCTCGTCCAACCTCAGATTCAATTCCTCACTCGAATAAACGCGTCGTGGTCCAGTCAGATCTCATAGGAAGCCGCGTCCTCTTGTGTGCGCCGCCGTGCTCCACAGGAAGAGAGGTTGTCGGACCTTTCCTTTTCCTTACTCGTATCCCCTTCTGAAATCGAATTGCGGGCTCACGCTTTAGCCAATGAGCACGTTCAATACCCACCGTAAAGTTGGGAAACGGGAATAGATGGGAGGGAAGGGCGTATACCCCGTGGAAGGTCGATGTTTTTGTCTACCTGGTCGTCTCATTCTCGCTTCTTATTTACCCCTCCCCCGTTTAAATTCCAAACGCCGTGCAATACTCCCATAGTGCCTCGCAATGTACAACCCATTCTATCCTAACACTAGGAGGGAGTGGAGTGTATACACGCCTTACCGGTACATTACCTCTGCAGGATTCTGAACTCCTGACGGACCTTGCGCATGAATGAGAACAAAACAAGGAGAAAAGCGTCAGGGCCCGAGGGAACGAGATTCGATCGTCAGAGATGTTTCATTCGTCATAAATCATATTTGAAAGCTTCACACACCAACGTGGATAAACGGAACCCAAGATAAGAATGATACACCAGACTCGCGAAGACCCTCGATCGCGTGGTGCAATGCTTCTGCAGCCTCCCCACTGTCTGGAATCTTGCCATCCTGAAAGAGCCTTTTGTAAACGTCCTGCGTGACCCTGGGCGCATCGCTGTCTAGGATCGTCCACATCGTTGCAATGACACCGCTGTACCCCGCGAGAAGCATTCCCGCTGCAATGTGAATAGCCTCCTCCGAAAGTTGCTCGTCCCCCGTTGCAGTTTGGCATGCAGAGAGGAATGCGAGACCCCCCTGAGGACGTGACAATTGAGTGATATCGGAAAGCTTCAGGCGTCTGCCGTGAGCGAGTATGAGACCGCTGTCGAACGGATTCGTGCGGTCCTGCGTGCCGTGACATGCAAAATGGATCCAGTCCGTATCCGTCATCTTCGCCAAGACATCCTCAATTGTCCCATCCGCCTCCTGCAAGCCAACGAATGACGACGAAGATGTCACCTCCTTGATCACCTCCATCTCCATTGGCACCCCACTGAGGTGAGCCTGACCGTCCGTGCTCGGTTGACGGACAGCGAGCAGGCGAATGTTATATGAAGTCGCTTCCGTGTCGTTTTGGGGTGGCAGCTTGAGTGCACTCATCGTAGGGATGTAGGACGAGATAACAAAGTCTGAAACGTTCGGTCCTCGATTGGTTGTATCATAAATCCCTGCCGCATGGATAGGAAGAAATGTGAACGGCCCAGTCGGGCACCAGAAGATGCGAGGCAGTTTAGGGCCCGACGTCTGTGGTTATACATCAACCATCGTATACGATAGACATTGACTCGGGGCCCACATGCCGAGAAAGCGAGGGCGTCGAGAATTGGGCTGACGACATTCTCCCACAGGTATGGTAAAATAGTCTTGAACACATCATCAGGACCCATACGGTGAAGTCTTGCGCCTCTGTCTGAGGCATCACGTGAGATGACGCGGCCGTTGAGTCTCAGCAACTTTTTCAGCCGTAGCTGCGTGCCCTCGAGTTCGTCGTAACTGGTGGTCGAAAGTGGGACATGGATGACATGGTCTGAGCCTGCCTTGACGACCAACGCATCACATCTATGTTTGCTGGCATTCAGAAAAACGACGGGACCCGGGTGTGCCAAAGAAGAAAGCTGATGGATCGTCTTCGGGAGTAGGAACCGCTCGAAGCCAGGTAGGGCCCGTATTTCTGCAAGAAGGGTCTCTCGTGAGAGAGCGAGAGTGTGGTGTTGTTGTGCCTGTTCCTCCAGCGATCCGCCTATCATATGCGAGTGATTTGTGAATTTGTTGACTGCAACTCTGTCGCGAGCACCAGCATACTCAAGCTCATGCGATACACGCTCAAACTGGGCAGCGGGGTCTGGATATGCGATGCGGATGTCGTCAACGGGAGTGTGAAGTTGTGAGAACTGATTCCACACGATGGAACGGCCTTGTTCAAGCTACTCGACAGCAAATTCAGGCCTGTGAGCTTCGAGGGCAGCGGCAGCGGCTTGCAGAAGTTCATAGTAACGATCGTGAAGAGACAAGCCTATCCATGCTAGTTGAGGAAGAGGTCAACAGCAACCGTGTATGCATCCAGAAGAGACTGGGAGCTATGTCCTTGAAGGCGAAGACACTGGATCCAAGTTCGGGATGCTCCAAAACGATCGGGAGACGAACCTGTGTGGGAGCGTGCTGCGTGGGAGGAATGTAAGATTGCTCGAGGAAGGTCAGAACTTGCAAAGTCGCCAGAGCGTTGAAAGCGGTTCAATAATGAATGGGCGAGTAAGGACAAATGTAAAGGCTTCTGTGGATGGTCATCAGGCGTGGATTTCACTACGTCCTCTCTCAGTGAAATCGACTTCTCCAGATCGACGATGTCTCTAGAGTGCATATAACGCTGCCATAACGAGTAGGCAAGGTTGTTTAGCCATACAGGCCCAGCTGGATGACCATCAGGTGTGAAGAGCACTGCATCCCCAAACAGCAAAATTGACTTCTCCAGGTCGACGTCGTCTCATCAGGTGTGAATTTCACCACATCCTCTTCCAGCGAAATCGACTTCTCCAGATCGACGCGGTCTCGCAAGCGGATATAACGCTGCGACAATGAGAAGGCGAGGCCGCCTAGCCGTAAAGGCTTGTCTGGATGGTCATCAGGTGTGGATTTCACCACATCCTCCCCCAGCCCAATCGACTGCGCTAGATCGACCAGGTCCCCAAGGCGCATATAACGCTGCAATAACGAGTAGGCGAGGTTGCTTAGCCATGACGGCTTGGTTGGATGACCATCAGGTGCAAAGTGTACTGCATCCCTAAAGAGCAAAATTGATTTCCCCAGGTCGACGACGTCTCCGAAGCGCTTATAGTGAGTGTAAAACGAGTTGCCGAGGTTGTTTAACCGTAGAGGCTTGTTTGGGTGACCATCAGGTGTGAATTTTACCACATCCTCTTTTAGCGAAATCGACTTCTCCAGATCATTGGGGTCCCCAAAGCGCATATAGCGCTGCGACAACAAAGAGGCGAGGTTGCCTAGCCACGAAGGCTTGTCTGGATGGTCATCAGATGTGGATTTCACCACATCCTCCCCCAGCCCAATCGACTTCTCCAGATCGACCAGGTCCCCAAAGCGCATATAACGCTGCGCCAATGAGTTGGCGAGGTTGTTTAGCCATACAGGCTTGTCCGGATGGTCATGCGGTGTGAAGTGCACTGCATCCCCCAACAGCGAAATTGACTTCTCCATGTCGGCGACGTCTCCGAAGTGCTCATAACGAGTGGAAAACGAGTTGCCGAGGTTGCTTAACCGTAAAGATTTGTCTGGGTGGCCATCAGGTGTGAATTTCACCACATCCTCTTCCAGCGAGATCGACTTCTCCAGATCGACGCGGTCCCCAAAGCGCATGTAAAGCTGCGACAACGAGTAGGCGAGGTTGCCTAGCCGTAAAGGCTTAGCTATGGCCATCAGGAGTCCATTGCACCAAAAGCTCTCTGATGAAAATTGACTTCTTCAGATCGACGGGCTCCCCAAAGCGCATATAACGCTGCGACAATAAGTGGGCGAGGTTGCCCAGCCGTAAAGGCGTGTTTGGGTGACCATCGGGTGTGAAGCGTATCGCATCCTCATACATCGAAATCGATCTTTCCAGGTCAACAACGTTTCTGGAGTGCTCATAGCGAGTCAACAACGAATAGGCGAGCTTGCCCAGCCATGAAGGCTTGTCAGGATGACTGTCAGAGGCAGATTGCACTATAATCTCCATCATCGAAATCGCTTTCTCGCGACCGGCGAGGTCACCAAGCCGCTGGAACCGAATGCAGAACAGAATGCCGATATGGTCGAGCAAAGCGGGCCTCGAGGAATCCGGATAGAATATCCATTGCAAGGCAGCGTCCAGCTTTTGGACCTCCCCGTCGTCCACAAGATCAACTTTGATACCTTGGGAATCCTCCGTCGGGGGGATCAACTCGGGCTCCGCAGTGCTGCCAAGTGCGACGATTGCTGTATGGTATGCATAGCTATCTGCCGGGGTAACATCCATTACTTGGGAGAGGAGAATTCTACCTTCTTTCCCGTCCCCTTCGTCGTGTTTCCTTTGGAAGCGAGCTTGCAGAGCTATCCCGAGGCTGAGTGATGTCAGTGGATGATCCTGGTGGCCACTAGCGCGGAGACCAAGCACAACCCGATACAAATCGATCGCCATGTCAAGATCGGGGGATACGTCGTTTGCTCGGCAGTAGATCAATTTGGCCGTGGCTAGGTTGAATAGGACAGCGGCACGACTGGGGTGGTCTAGTGGACACAGTTCTTGAGCATGCTCGAAATGTCTAATAGATTCGTCGAGGTCTTGTTGCTCTTCAAGTTCGCGATAGCGAGCGAGTGCACGATGTCCACTATTCGTCAACTCCCTTAGCCGGCGCATCTCCTCTGACTCTGGCGGCTAATGACAAAGGCTAAGCATACGATCAACTTAGAACTAGCCCAATCCGCTCACATCTGACGCAGCTGCGTATTAGTTACGACCACAAAACCGTCTCTCGATCCCGATTTCAAGGGAAGCGGTTAGAGAAATAACATCCCCGTCGCTTTCTTCCAAAAATTTGATAGCTACGCAATGGTACTTAGGTGCCTGGAGGAAATAAAAATGGTGCTACTCACGATCAAGCAACTCGCCGACAGTGGTTTCGAACGCGTGCAGAACCTCACCGTCCCCCAGCGTCGGTCCCAGCTCGAACGACGCAGACACTGTGAGAGACACCCTCGATAACCGATCCGCGGGGCTTAAACTTCATTGAACAAACGGGAAGTGACATGAGAAGGGTGATGACTCACAATACGATCTCGTCGCCCCATTCGACTACATCCTTGCCTACCGACACGGACCCGTTCGAAGTCCGCTTCGTCATGATTTCGTTCTCGCTCTTTACAGCAACATAGAACCCAACAGGGATACGCCTCAGTCTGATGGTAACATCTGTTGCGCGAATGCCTGTCCCACATATCAGCGATCGCTCAAGTCTGTGGCCAGGAACTTACGAGTAATTACGATACATTCTATTTTGTTACCAGCCGTCGACTCTGATGAGTCCTTTCCTGGATCCAACTCTTCCGCTCTCTCTGCCTCACGAGTACCATGCGGTGGCTGCGTCCGGGCGCTGAGCTGTTGGGTGGAGCCACCTGCCTCGTCTTCAACCTTGGATCCAGCCAGGCATGGAAGGCAAAGCACACGGGAAAGAACCCTAGTGAGATTCATCGACACGGAAGGGACAACTTATGAGAGTGTGTTGACATGCTTCATTCGCATCGGGGTCGTTTTTAAAACATTGCATAGCTGAGCTATATACACAGCCCGCACAGCAGCCATTCGTGAGGTAGAGGCATGAAAAATTGGACCTTCTGGGGTACAGCAAGTGACAGCATTGCCTTTGCTTGCAAGGAATAATAGAAAAATGCTTGCATGCGGAACGTGGACGCAGCATGGGTGAGACACGATGAGTAAGTGACTGGCTTGGGCACCGCAGACAGAAAGCCTAGAGGGGGTCCCAACGAGTGAGCCCTTGAGCATGTAGTCGAAAATGACTCGCATCGCACCATGCCTCCTGATATTGTGCATTGACAGAAGTCGTATCAAGTGGGCAGACCATCGGTCAAAATCGACAAAAAAAATTGTTGTGATGATAGTAAGCTCCATACGCGTGTGGTTCATTTTGAAGTCGAAACGTGGGAGCATCAATATCTGAGTAAAGTTCTTTCTTGCAAGCCTTGACGACCGGGCCAACTTGTGGTCGACACTACATCATGTCTATCATTTCTGACCGTCTTGAACGCTTGAATGGACAGATCCGCCCCTCCTTGATTGACTTGTAGGGCATCGACCATGTACTGTGGTAGACATGACACTAACATAATCATGGTTTCCGAGCGAGTGGGACGAGATTGATCCTCTCAGTGCCTCAACAAAGACTAAAAACTTGAAGGAATCGGTTGTTTAATCGACGCACGAATCACACGTTCAAACCGTGTAGATTTCTTCATTAAGAAAAAAAGAAACAAAGAAACCGGGTTACTTTCCAGTGGTCGTCAACAAGGGTCGTAAGGGGCAGAGGAGTGAAGGGAAAAGAAATGGGATCAACGATAAACCGAGGGGGCACGAAGAGAAGAGTGCCAAAGAGTAAGGTCGCGAGATATACGTCAGCGTTATCCGAGCAATCGATCGTAGCAATGTGATGGGTAAAAGACAGGGTAGAGTGAGATAGGGTGGGGTACTAAGTAGAGTAAAATGGTACTTCCACGGGAGCGAGAGGGTAGATATGCAAGAAGAAGAGAGAGAGAGACAAGGAAAAGAACAACTGATCGGTAGGTAAAAAACGGGAATGGAGTTGCCCATGATACGTGGGACCCAATCGTGTTCCAGCGAAATGAAACGATAGAACAAGGAAATGGCGTCCGTTTAACCTCACTTGCCGCCTTGCGACGCTTGCAAGATCAATGCCTTCTCCTTCAGTACAGAAGGGTAACTATTCATCAGATGCGCGAGCGCCCGGAGATCGTCCTGATCCAACAGCGCAATCGTCAATTTGGGCTAGAATAAAGATGATCAACAGTCCGTCCAACTATAGCTCATGAGGGGGTAGAGTGACTTACCGCGCCCTTGATGCCATATGACTTGATGGCTCGGAATCTGAGTTAAAACGATCACCCAAATGAGTGTCAACAGAGAGCGCAGGGAATAAGGCACGCACAGTTTGTCACCGAGCTGCTGTTTTTGGGTCTGTATCGGTTTGTCGAGCAGTCCGTCGATGAACTCGTCGGTCGCCTTCATGACTAATGGATCAGCTTTGGGCAGTGGAAGGCCAGTCGTCGAAGAGGAGTTCGCGAGCTTGATGATCTCTGCAGCGGGCAACCGCGCCAAAGAAGTGATCGTATGCGAAGTCGAGCTCGGCGTCACCGGAACGGGTGACGACGCCGCAGACGGTCCACGTGATGACAGCGCGGGTGTTTTCGGCGAGTCCTCGAGTGGGGCCGTGGAAATCTTCTTTGCCTGCGGCGTGACAGGCACCGGTGCGGCGGACGACTCGGCCTTGGGCTCTTCTTCCGCATCAGAACTGTCCAAGACCATCTTTGCGTCCGCTATCTTGGCTCTAAGCACCTCGACGTTGAAAAGACACAGTGCTCTCTCGCGCTTCGGTAAACTCATCAGCAATTCTATAAGTTCGCCATTTCTAGATGGTTCAATCTTGGCAACTGCAGCAACCATACGATCCTTCTCGGAGACAGGCGGAACAGAACCAGAAGGCGAGGAAGTGCGCGGAGGGGTAGATAGAGACGCAGAGACGGAAATCGGAGTCGATGGGTGTTCGGGAGCGGAAGCTGTCGCAGCCAATTGGGCCGGATCCAACAAACGGCTGTCTTGAGAGTTCGCGGGCGACGGTGACTTGGCGGGAGACGGCGTCTGGGGCTTCAGGGTTGCGCGCGCACTCGCAACCTGTTCCGAAAGCTTGGAAGGATCCTGGATACCTGACACGACTTCGCTCAGAGACAAGCTGACGAGCGACTCGACGACCGCGTCAAGTTCGTTCGCTGGGACACCCTCATTCGCTTTGATTCGTCTGCTCAGTTCACCCGTGAGCACCTCCTTTCTTACAACGGGTGAGAGTGCCGCAAGATCATCGTAGCGCATGGGTAGATTGAGGGTACCAGAGAGGGCAGCCTGTGTCGCGTGAGCCTGGGTTGAAGTAGGTGCGACGGATGCTTACATTATAATAGCTACCGGAGCCTCTTCTGCCCCTATCAGAGCGATCGACTCCGATGATAGGAGAACCAAGCACCGAAGAAGGGTACCGGGGACTCGAGAAACCGATATAACTCTCACCACCCTCGCTTGCGGTCGGGCTTGTCGCACCACTGGCGCTCCGTGGGTGGCCATTATGACCGAAACGCTGAGCTAACTTCTCCTGGCGCAATTGCTTCGGTTCGTGTAATCTGACAACAAGTTGTTTTGAACCAAAAAGCATGCCGTTCATAGCATGCATTGCGGCAGCCGCTGTGAGTGGCGATCAGCAATCGGATGCTGCAGTACTGTCTGAGGCCAACCTTGATCGGGTGTCTGGTAAGAGACGAAGCCGAACCCGCGACTCTCGCCGTTTTCATTCCGCATTACTCGTGCACTGAGAAATTTTCGAACAAATGAACATGTAACAATACATGCAATTTACCTGACAATTTGTCCAAACTAGATGTGCTGGTGAGTAAGAAGTCAACCCCTGAGAGTGAGTATTTACCTGACGGAAATGAGTGAAGAGTCCATTCGAATCGATATCCGGGTCCAGATTCTGTTTGAGGGAACAAATATCGTGAAGGTATGGTCAGGGGTGAGTGATTCCGGAGTGACCTTGCAGAATAAATTGCATGGGTCTATAAGACCACTGTGACTATTTGAACCAGGTCCACTCAAAGGGGCGAGTTGAACTTGTTGTCCTGGGCCATGGACAAAGATAGGGGCCCGGGGCGGAGTAGCAAATGGATGAGCACGGGGAGGGGAATACTATGGATATGGTGTTAGATAGCAGAAACGCAAATAAGAAAGTGTTACCTGTGTGGGGTAAGGATACACAGAGCCAGATGGTACGAAAGTAGGAGCGTGAGCACTAAACTCGGTGGCACTGCCACTAGTCCTCCTGCCCTGGTATACTGTTACAGCGATATTTTGACCTTCCACTTCGAAGCAATGCATCGCCTCTTCTGCAATGCGTGCATCTTCTTCACGCCAAAACTCTACGACTCCGGTATCACTTCCAAATCCAGTCTGCGTGCGAACCGACGCGAGAGCACCGTAGGGTCGGAAAAGGTCATACAGCTGACTATCGGAGAAGCCAACCGGGAGATGCTTCACGAGACGCGGTAATGCGGAGGGAGGCGGAAGCGATGTGGGCGGTGATGTTGGAGGGTACGGTGAGAGAACGAGAACTACAGGGGGTTGAAGGCCTTGAATGGGACGCGACTGCAAAGTGGCCAGGGCTTTTTCGGCTACAGGAGAGAATGTCGATCACCAGAGACACATTACACACGATGAATGATCGCACCTTTCTCGAGGAATTTGAACTCAATCGTGCCAGAGAGCGGGCGGCTGCTTCCGTCGCGTGGAATATTAGGTCTGAACGGCGCACAAGACTGAAATGTTATCGCGAGATTCTCATCCGTAACATAAGCAGGGAGATTGGAGATGTACAGTAGGGGGTCGTGAATGTATGGGTGGGGCTGTGGGCCATCGCCTTCTTGCAACGGAGGGGAGGCATATCCAGAAGCCATCTGTGATTATCGGCAACCTAGTCGTAACTGCACAGAACAAGTGAGTCGTGATCCCGTACAGACCTTGAAAAACGACGCACCCTCTGGCAAACCAACAGCCCGTGCTGGACGTCAACGTGCTGGTCAACGCCCGGACGATGCCACCCAGAAAATTCGCGGCGCGTGGAAACATTACGTCAGCAACCCGACCCTGCTGGACACCGCCTCGAATGGTCCTCAGAGCAATGAGAGCGGGGCCCGGGACAATACGGCGATCGTAAGTTCACGTTCTCGCTGGACCCGCCCAAAGTGAGTGGTGAACTGATCCTGGAATCCGCGCCTCCCCGTGCAGAGGGGGGTACTCACTCGTCTTGTGCCATCTGGGTCGTTCAAGTTCTGAGTGACGCCGGTACAGTTACGATCTGTAATGCATACAATCGTCTCGCGTAGTAGCAGCGTACGATAACTCGACCTTATGGGGAATCCCTCGTTTCACGATCGATCAGCCAAATGACCCCGTCCAACTGCGGGTTTTTCCTACAGGCCCCAGAATCGCGGATTGCCACATCCTAGGTCCGCTCGTTGGGCGGCCCCCTCTCTGGGGACTTTTCCTCCCCATTTGCAGAGTAACCCTGTCATTTAGAGTCAGGCGAGCTGACATCATTATACACTTTGGTGCAGAACAGAACGTCATGTGCCCGTCTCCGCGTGTCAACCGATCATATATGCCGCCACTGAGAAAAGCGACTCTCGGGCTTCCGCATGATTTGTACGTGCTGCGTGTTCCTGTCGATTTACCTGACATCACGTTGGTAATTGAGTATCCACGGAAAACCACGGTGTACCCAAAGGGGGAGTTCTTTGTCGAGATAGGTTTGCGCAGCTTTCATTCTATGGTCACCGGCACTCATATGTGGTTTTCGCGATTCATGGATATTTTTGTGCGATACAGGTGCGCGAGATCTCCTTCGCGCACTCGGGTACTTCGATGGAGTTTATCCGGACCTTCACCCGGTGTATTCCACGAGACTCAGACCATGATATGATTTCACGTTCTACAGGGTTCTGTGCCGCGATGTGGATATCGGACTGCTCACGATTCATGGGAAGATGCGTCTCCATCGCGGCACACGTGGAACCCATCCGCAGTTGATACTAGGGCCGTCGTGGCGCAAATGAACACATCTTTACGGTTTTCCACCTCAATTTTTGGATGTGCTAACTTGGTATGGAACCCGCCCCGGACGGTATGATAGGGGTTTACTATGCGTGAGATTTGCATCGGCCGAGTGTGCAAGCCGAGCCCCCATCGACGTATCCCAACGTTGAACGTTGATCTAAGAAAAGACCATCCGACGGAGTCATTTATAGATCGTGTTGGATTGGATGGTTATTTCGGTTCGAGTGCCATCCCTTCCTCAGCCACTTGTAGAGACTGATAAGTACGGCGCACGTCTCGGGTCAGTTCCAGGGATAGCTCATGCGATATAAATGCAGGCACGCTGCGTGGTCGTCGGTCACAATGTTCTCCGATCAGATGCCGTATTTCAGTCCATTGCACCGTTGCACGAACCCATTCGTGCAATGATGCGTCTTCGAGGGTAGGCAATAATGGGAACACTGAGAAGGTGCCTGACCGAACGCGGGACTTGTGTTGATTGTTTGAGATGTTGTTCCACAGATATCTTTTGGCCTGGGTGTTTTTCGAAGGGAATCTTTGCGTGTACATACCAGCCAATCGATACATCCTAATTCTATGGGCAACTTGAGAGCCCTGACATTTGCGATGTGGTTTGGTTAGTTGTGAACAGTGTGTTTGCAGCAGGGAGCCTCAAGTGCCGAACGACTCGGATGCGCTCGCCGCTCATATTATGTTTCAGACCTGACGTGCGATCGCACCGAACTAAGTGGGCATCGCTCGCGCTGCGGGAATTCTTCTTCATTCAATGGCGCAGTTCACAATCAGACATAGTATTCCATGGTCCTCATGGTTCGCCACATTAAATTACCCGCAACACCGTTGGACCAAAAGAAGGGAAAAAAAGTACACAACATAAAGAAGTGTTCCGCATGACCCACTGACAGGGACCCACGCAGAAGTGGATGGTGGCGCGGCTCACGATCATAGCATTCCATGGTCCTCATGATTTGTTACATTTAGTACCCGCAACATCGTTGGACCAAAAGAAGGAAAGAAAGTACCACACAACACAAGGAGAGTTCCGCATGACTCATTGACAGGAACCGTGTGCGTAAGTGGATGGTCCCTCGGTCATATTGCACTAGTGCTGACACATTGCACAAGCAAGACTTTAGGCAGAACGATGTCGAGGGGCCTGGTGACCTCGACGCCACCTAGTGCATGATTAATAGGACCGACAGACTGCGAAGCTCGGACCAGGATGCTCGATGATCGCTATGGTCATCGACGACGACGACGGCAAGCGTCACTTTGATCATGAATGCCAAGTGGTTATTTTCTGCTGTTCTGCTCGAGAACTTCGTCGGACTCGTGTCGCGTTGACTGCGAGAGGTAAATCAGTGTGAGAAAACTTCTCAGACCACAATTACAATGCAGGGGATTGGGTCGTTGTCGTGTAAAGTCGGCACACGAGGCGATGGACCCTCCGAATCCGCAGCGTGCCTGGCCAGTTTTCCCTTTGATCAATAAAGCCACCGCAGAAGGTCCGTGGCTGGTGTAAAAAAAGCATCAAGTAAATGCAGGCCGAAGTATGATGCACGGCGTTTGAAGGTATGGTTTGGTGGAGAGTGGCGCTCTCTGACTACTTAGATGGGCAGACACATGTTTATGACGTTGGCAGTTTGCTTATGAGACGCTAGTACTCTGGTCCTGAGTGGCGGGCCTAGGCACTTTTAAATTTCCCAAACGAGATTCCGTATACCTGTTTGGGCGAGCATGTTTTTGGCAGTGAGTGCCGTAACGAAAAAAAGTGTCCGCGCGGGAAATATGTACTGTCGCTTGCCGTAACCTGAAAACGATCCCTTCGACCCTGTCTCCAATCGGTTCATCTCGTGAATGGCCCACTGCTGTATAAAAGGGTCGTCCTTGGAACCGGACATTTCTTTGTGTGTAAAATTTGTCTATCCCCCATTCGCCCGGTGCTCTCAGTAACATATCAAGAAGATGCACTCGTGGTCCCTCCTTTCTTCATTAGCCGTCATTGCTTCGGCTGTTGCTCAGTCCAGCCCGTCGGCGTCTTCTGCTGCTCCTGCGGCCTCACCCACTGTAGCCTTTGCCAGTGATGATCCAAACTATTGGTTATGGACAGCGGACTCGCTCGATGTCAACCCAGAGCCCATTCGTGGGGGACTGGGGACCGAGATTCTCGGCCCGCAGAACATCCCGATGGAGTTGGAAAACTCGGATGCACTTGCCCCTCCAACGACGGACAGCGGTTCCGTGTGAGTGGGACTCATCCACCTCGTCTTCACATTGCTTATGTGGAGCGTTGCTGTATAGCGAGAACTTCAAGTGGCCATTTGCCCTCAGTCACAACCGCGTTCAAACAGGTGGTTGGGCTCGCCAGCAAAATAGTTCGTACCTGCGTGTAATATATTTTGGCAGAGGTACTGATCGATTCTAGTCAATTCAATGCCTGTCGCCACTGCCATCGCTGGCGTAGACATGCGTCTAGAAGCTGGCGCCATCCGGTGAGTATCGTGAAACAACCGTGACGGTTTGGGTGCTCATAGATATGTAGTGAGATGCACTGGCACAGTACTGGTGAATGGGGTTATGTGCTCTCCGGTTACTTGCGAGTCAGCTGTTTGACTCCCCAAGGACAAATGTACCTCCAGGATGTGGTATGTCATGATGCTGTAATGCAATATCCCATCCTGACGGTCCAATAGGCACCTGGAGATTTATGGTACTTCCCTTCCGGATACCCCCATAGTATACAGGCCAAGAACACCACTGCTGAAGGTGCCGAGTTCCTCCTAGTGTTTGACAGCGGTTCCTTCAGTGAGGACTCTACCTTCTTGCTGACCGTAAGTATTCTCCTCGTTTTCAATATGCTTCAGATAAACTGTTGTACAGGATTGGTTGGCACATGTTCCAAAGGAAGTTATCGCCAAGAACTTCCAGGTCGATATATCGGTGTTCAATCAAATCCCAAGCAAGGAGTTGTACATCTTCCCTTGTATGTCATCATAACACGTCCCTGTAATCTTTTCTGACCTGTTCGTTGTGTCTTAGCTACTCCCCCTCCCGAAGATGTGTACAGCGACATGGTTGTGCCAAATAACACTCCATTGAACTACACATTCCCTATGTCCAAATTGAATGCCACACAGGCACCTGGAGGCTCATACAAGGTTGTCGACACCCAGTTATTCCCTGCATCTACCACAATCTGCGCGGCAGACGTCACCGTCGAAGTTGGCGGCATGCGGTATGTATATTTCATTGGCTTGTATGAAGACTTGGCTTACTGGCTTTCATTCAGTGAACTCCACGTAAGTGATTTCTGTATTATCTATGTCGAGTCAAGAATTCCAATCACCTGTGCAGTGGCACCCAACGGAACCAGAATGGACCTTCTTCCTGTAAGTGTTCACGACTAGTACTGGTGGGTTTCTAGTCTGATTCGCCACACAGTACCGGCACTGCTCGTATCACGGTTTACGCTTCGTCGTCCAACGCAGAGACATTCGACTTTCAGGTACGAGTGACCAACGTCAGCAGGACGATTTACTAAGGGTGATGATTTAGGCTGGTGATGTCGCGTATATCCCACCTTCATATGGTTAGTCACCTCCCCACTGTCCTGGATCAAACGAATCGACGAATGTCTATCACAGGCCACTACATCGAGAACACTGGCAACTCGACCTTGCACTTCCTCGAAATTTTCCGCTCAGGTATGCCCATTCAAGTCTGTAATTAACTTATTCCCTCATCGTGTCGGTTTCAGGCGAGTTCGAGGATGTCTCGCTGAACCAATGGCTTGCGTTGACGCCACCTGAGCTCGTAAAAGCCCATCTCGATTTGGACGATGCTACCATCGCCAAGTTCTCCAAGGTCAAGCAAGAAGTCGTTGGACCTGCTCAGTCCGTTGCATAACCAATGCTCACCCCTCCAAATGGATCATTCAACCCTGCGACCCTTCATGTGGGGTTTTTATTTTATTTTATTTTCTCTTCTGCCGTCATTGAGGTAACGTACGGAGGGCGTAAGGCCAAATTTTGGACTCTTTTACTTACTACTTAGTCAAGCGGTGAACGTATTAAGCATACCTGCGTTAACGCAGGGTAGAATCGACAGGATTATGCTTGATCCTGGCAAGTTTCTCCGATGTGAATATGTACTACATATGCTGCAATTGATTCCAAATTTGGATCTACTTCATATGATGGAATGGACGTTGAAGTAAGCTTGGTCGTAATGGTCCCTGCATCAGCTTCAAGTTACTTGACAAGGTTTGAACCACGGTACCCAAGACGACGGTTATAGTAGAAGACACAGATTGCCAATCAGTAAGAGTGAGTACGCTACTAGGTAGTAGCATAATCAACGATGATCACCATGCGCAGACAAGAGCGACTCGAACACATACACAGTGGGAAGTAAATCCACTTTTAATCAGTGACTGATTCACGTGGATTTACTTCCCACAGTGATACATGATTGGCTTTACTATCGGTTGTGTATAAAGCACGCCAAGCAACATGTTTGCCGCTGCCAGGCGGCCTTTCCGAGTTAAGTACATTATGCCATCCATACGTATGTCCCGGACCCATTCAGGGATAGCGACTGACGAGCACCACCAGCAACTTTGTATGGTCTTTCCCGCAGTTGAACACAAAGTTGGGGTACGCTCCGCCGTTCTGTTTTAGATCTGTTGACCTGACCTAGCCCAGAACATTTTGCGTTACAATTGGCATGCATATGATGCAAAAGGATTGGATGATACGCGCAAGGCACGCCCGTGGTGATGCCGTTGGGCCACCGCCGCACGGCTGCGAGGTAGATGGCATCATGGCAGTCGCGTAGCTAGACCTCACATGATGCTACTTTGTCCAGCAAACATGAACTCTTGTGTGGGAAAAAAATGCGCTCAAATTCCCATTTTCGTCAGCCCAGACTGTCCTCCCAATCGGAACTGAGGCTCTATTGATTTTGTGGAAGCCAGGGTCATCGGAGGGTAATCACAGCATCGCGGGTTTGCGTCCCTTCCGCATGTACATAAGCATGCGTTTTGAGATCAAAGACGCAAACGTAGATGGAAAGACAAGACTTTGACAAGGCGATAATCAGATGCTGCGCAATATGAATCATGCATGTGCGGATCTACACATGTGGCGTTTCAAGGTTCCGAGATGACCAGGGTGGCGACGTTATCATGTGTGTACCATATATACTTTTATGTGTCAGGGTAGAAAGGGATGCCTAAACTCTGACTGGTGACGGCGAGTTTGTAACCGAGAGCAATGTCATGGTGTACTAGGTGGAGTGCTGAAGAGGTCCGATCGAGGCATGGGGTACACAAAGCATGATCCGTGTTCCGAACCGGCGGCCAATCACGCGAGTGTGGTGGCAGATTCGGCGCTGTGGGATGTCGTTGCATCATAGCATCCGTACACACGGAAAGGTACGGTCAAGGGGAGAACCTGCATTATTAATCTTGGTGATCGCAACATTTTTTTTGGCACACCTAACGTCGGTTGCAGTCGGGTCCTGATGTGATCCAGGTCCCCGAGATTGCACACATCGGCGTAGGCTATTGTTAGAAGGTGGGCATCATGATGGGATGCATGTTACACTGGCGTCCGCGAGGGTGTTGATGTATTGATTCACCATGTATTGAAAGTGCGAGGACTTGGGAAGATTCTATCCATGCTGGTGGGACCCCGGGACGGGTCCGGGGAAGAGCAACATTGCTTCCTGATGCGCATCCCACTACACTTTCCTATTCTGGATGAGACCGGGGAACGGGGTGACAGCCGTCTATTCTTGTACCATCGGGGTCAGTCAAGGAGGCGTTGATCAAGACGCCCCTTGAATCAGGATGGGAGACTTTGGAAACCTCCCACGGAAAATTTAACTAAATGTAGAACGTACCCGGCGTGGGGGAAACGGAGTACTACTTATCAGCATTATCATCATGTCTTTCTGGGAGATCGGAAGATCGCGAGTGGCCCAGGGCGTAGACGGGGAGAATATTTGTGCCGAGGGAAGGAAAATGTGTTGGCCAGACCTCCGGCGTAGCGTTGCACGCCGAACGAATGGTGTGTCGGTCATTATCTTTGAATGTCGTATCTATATCACCTGTCTGCCGAAGGGGATACAGTGGGTGGTCTAAGCGAAGTTATCGTCAAGCGGGCAAGCAGTGTATGGCGGTTGAGATGTCCCCTGTGAAGGGGCTAATGGTCCCATGGGTCTCCACGTGAGACTCACGTGATACCTGTTCAGCGCGTTCTTGCGTGCCATCGACTCGCTGCCACTGCCATTTGCGACCGTCCATAAACAAACAGTGTGTGGCATGGCAGAGCCAGAGAATGTGGAACAAGACGTCTTCACGGAATCGTCCCCCATCGTCGACATCGAAGTGTTGGAGGCAGCGAAAGAGAACATCCAACCACTGGCGTCGGGGCGACGTGTCACCACCCTGTCCGCCATTCTGACGACTCCGCATGCCCAACGCGATGCACAACTCAATTCGGCGCGTAAACGACATCGACTGAATGTCGAGGTCGCGTTGCAAGACGAGGATGACGATCTACTCGAAGCCTACGTCCGATTTGTCAATTGGACGGTGGAGAACTATCCCCAGGGACAAAGTGCCGAGTCTGGTCTCCTTGAACTATTGGAGGAGGCGACAAGAGTGCTCAAGGATGATCGTGGTGGCATATGGAGAGGGGAGCTCAAGTACCTCAAGCTCTGGATATTGTACGCGAGCTTTGTCGAGAAACAGACGATGATCTACAGGTTCTTGCTCGCGAATGACATCGGGACGAATCATGCCCTCTTGTATGAAGAGTATGGGGCGATACTCGAGCGGCAAACACGGTAGGTTGCGTTCTTGGTCGTGGGTGGCATTTGTTGAGTATCCTCTATATTCAGGAAGAGTGATGCCGACTCGGTGTTCCTACTCGGCATTGCGAGGCAGGCCCAACCGCTCGATCATCTGCAGAGCAAACATACGGAGTTTCAAAAGCGGATGATGTCTAGCATCGCGATGCCGCCGCCCCCTGTACCAGAACCATCCACCAGACGTACAGCATTGGGCGTGACGACGTCGTCATCCTCTGGGCCGCTTGGGCGGGCACATGCACCGTCATCGTCACAAGGCGACGTCTTCGGGTCGGGGTCAAGAACAGTCTCGAATTCCCGTCTTCGAATCTTTGTCGACCCAACGGGCTCTGAGCCCCAGGAGGAGTCGCGCATGTCGTATCCAGACATCGGGACACGTAAATCGCGGGTCAAGGAGAACGTGCCTGAAGTCCAGAAAGCTGCTGGGACAACACTGAAGAACGCGGGACGCGCACGCCGTGTAGCCTCCGGGTCGAGTGCACTCGGCACCAGCACGGGGGGTACTTCCAAGATTGTTCCCTACAGGGACCCCGGTCCAGGCGCGTCCGCGGAAGACGAATCAATGTCGGCACCTCTCACGACAAAGCCACCGCCAAAGACGCCTGCCAGGAACGCCGCCGTGGTACCATCCCGGGGCCAAGACTGCTCGGACGGTGACGTTCCCTGTACTCCGAGATTCACACCGTTTCGTGATGAGGTGAGGTTCTATGTCCTTTAACAACGTGAAAGTGCTTTCTCAACACTGATCGCGTGTGAACCGAATAGCCTGAAACTCCTAGTACATCGATGGGATTAGTTGCACCTGAAACAGTCATGAAGCCAAAAGTCGCAGGCAAAGGAATTGCTGTGTTGTCCGAGGCCGAAGCCTTACGGAAGGACCCCTTGAAAAATTACTCCACGGACGAATGTGACCTGGTGGATGACTGAAGGATGTTTTGTGTCCATGTGGATGATGTGATGTGATCCTCTTCTTCTTTCTGCTCCCCATCTATCCCTTTTTTCTTTTCATGAATTTCTCGATCATAACGTCCTGTTACATTAAGCGACATTTGATTCTTCTAATGAACTGCTCGGGCGACTGGATCAGTACTAGTAGCAGATAACGATATCCTCCGAATATGGAATGCCCCTGAGTTGTAACCGCAGCGTGCGATTCTCTGGTCGGTACAACGACAAACGACGCAGACAACTCCGAAACACTCAGTTTACTTTCTCCACAGCAAACTCAAATGAGCTACACGCGACAGGCACTCTATCCGTGCAACCCTGGGACGGAGCGCGGTCGATCGACGAAGCTCGCTGCAGCCAACGTCAAAGGGTCCGATAAGATCATCTATGCCAACGGACGCAGTGTGATTGTAAGCCCCGTCTCATACATCGCCTTGCCAGATGATTGCACACATCTCACACGTTTCCAGGTCCTCGATCTCAAGGTGTGTCCCGTGTCTGGCTCAGAACTCGGACTCTGGTCAACGCCGTTCATTCAATTGGTCATGCGTGATGATAGCATCCGGGGTTGAGCACGTCGTTCACGGGGCATGCCAAAGAGACGACAGTGGCGCGCTTCTCACCGTCCGGGTTCTATTGCGCCTCGGCGGACGTGTCTGGACTCGGTGCGCCCACCCATCTCATTTCACCCGATCGGGTCGGGACTCAATAGCTGACCACTGCGTCTTATCTTCCCCACCTAAATATCTTTCCCACCTGGGTCGCTAGTGAAGATCTGGGATACGGTCAAGGAGGACCAGTCTATCGCTGGCGAGTACAGGGTCCTGACCGGGCGCATGTGAGTTGAAGTTTCGTCGCGTGTTCGGTGGTGCTGATCCGAGTCCATCCACTTAACCCCTAACTCCTCGTCATACCGCACGTAGCAACGATCTTGCGTGGGATGCTGATAGCGAGCGGATCATTGCCGCTGGAGACGGACGGGAAAAGTACGTCTACGTTCCCCTGACACGTGCCTACGTTTTCGTGTGTATGTTCATTGATTGCGTGCTTTCGTGGAATGATTCTGAAGATTCGCACACGCTTTTTTGCGCAACACGGGGGCGTCGACGGGGGAGATCACGGGGCATTCCAAGGTCTGTCGTTCTTTCGTCTACGGGGGCGTTTGGAGTGTGTATGTCTTTTTCTCTCGAGATAGGTTGTCAATGCGGTATCTATTCGCCCGAAACGGCCCTACCGTGCGGTCACGGCGGACGACAGCGGTTTGATCAATTTCCACCAGGGTACGTCTGCTCGTCCGTTTGCCTGTCCTTTGAGCCTGAGCAATTTAATTATCTCCAAGGCCCCCCCTTCAAGTATGACAAGGTGCGTCGATATTGATTGTTTAGATAGCTAGTTGGATGATGATGTACATTATCATCACGCGACGACAGACGATCCGAGAACACACCAAGTTCGTGCAAGACGTCAAATACGCGCCGAACGGAGGTCACTTTGTCAGCGTCGGATCCGATTTCAAGATCGTCTTGTATAGCGGGGAGAATGGGGACAAGATTGCGGACGTCGTGGATAGCCCACACAAGGGTAGCATCGTACGTCCCGCTTCATCCTCATCATGAATGTGGAATACGGAAGATGATTGATGAAATACGAAATGTGAAATGTGATGTAGATGGCGTCTTCGTGGAGCTCAGCCAGCGATCGATTCGTCACGTCGTCGATGGACAATACTGTCAAGCTGTGTGAGCGCGTTTTTTTATCTGATTTGTGATCTTATCTTCGTCTTTTTTTTGCATCGGATCACAGGGGACGCCGGCACACAAAAGAATGTGACGACGTGGTCGTTCGACAAGGGCGTCCCGAACCAACAAGTCGGAAACGTCTGGGTGAACCCGCACGAGATCGTCTCGCTCTCCATGGGTGGGGAGCTCGGGGTTGTCGACGTACGCGAAGGCAAGGTCACACGTACCATCCAGGTATGTTTCCCATCGCCACTTCCATGTCGACGGAAGCCCGTCTCTGACGTCCGAGTCGCTCCCTGGCTGCTTCCCATGTTAGGCCCCTCAAAAATCGGTGACCTCGGGTACGCTCGACGGATCTGGTAGTGGTACATTTTTTGTCGGGACCGCGGACGGGCGTGCATTCCGGTACGATATCGCATCGACGGAGACAGGGGGCTCTATCAAAGTCCAAGGCGAGGGCCACACGAACCTGGTGTCGGGCTTGACGGCGGGCGTCGACGGACGGGTTTATTCCGCTGGGTTCGACGATAAACTGAAGGAGGTCGACCCGGCAGCTAGGTTTACGTGCGTCCTTTTCTTCCTCGTCCCTCTTCTGCGCATACTGGCGAAAGGGCTGACGGATTTCCATGTTACCAAAAAATCGCACTCAATCGGATTGAACGGAACAGAGAGGCAACGCTCGCCCTCGGCGGCCAGCCGACATCGCTCGCGAGCACGGCGGATGGGACGCTGTTTGTCGTCTACGCCGAGAAGACGGGAAAGACCACGGTCCAAGCGGTGCGGCACAACCAGACAGTGTATACCCTGCAGCCGACGTATAAGGCGATCTCAGTCGCTACGTCAGGCACGGTCGTCGTCGTGGGCGGAGAGGTACGTCTGTCTCTGGACGCGTCACGTCACGGCGTATGATACACCTCGGGGAGCTGACGTAACGATGGACGTGGGCTAGGACGACAACAAGGTCCACGTGTACGCCTGGGACGCGCGCGTATCGACCCTCGTCGAGAAGGCTACGTCGGAGCGAATTGGTACGAGAGGCCAGATTACGAGGGTGGCGGTTTCGGCGGATGGGGAGTATATCGCTGCCGGCGACGTGCGTTCGTTTTTGTTTCGTGTCGTCTCTTTCTCTTTCCCACTCTTTATCTCTTATCTTTGTTTTTGTTTCGTTGGTTTGGTTCGTGGCGCTGACGGCTCGGCTTGGGTCGATCGTGGATTAGTCCGTCGGCAAGATCGTTCTCTTGGACGGTCACACCGCAGAGGTACGTCCCCCCATTCCTCCTTCCATCCTCTCCCTCAACTCCCTTCACACAGAAACGCACCGATAAATGGACGCATCACACGGCCCGCATCACCTCTCTTGCCTTTTCCGGCTCCCCCAGCCCCGCCGCGACCCAGGAACCCTCGACACACCTCGCGTCGACCTCGCTTGATACGCACGTCTACGTGTACATCCTTCAGCCGCCGTTTTCGCGGTATGTGCATGTGCCCGGGGCCGCCCCGATGGGCGGGGCGGTCGTATCTTGGCTTCCCGCTGAGAAGGGAGACGTCAATGCAAGTGGCAAGACGGACGGGAAAGGCAAGGGGAGGGTGGTGAGCGGGGGTGCGGATGGATGTGTCAGGGTGTGGGAAGTGGCCTTGCCTTGATGCGAGATTGGAGATGAGGGAGCAAAGCAAAGCAAAGACGAGGATGGACGAATGTGAAATTCATGTATCGTGCAACTTGAAGTATGTATTCTCGGCTCGGGGGGATCGTGTGCCACGATGTCGCCTTTCTCCGAGCTGGTTCATCGTGGACATGCGTGACTCGGAAGATGTCGACTCCCCAGACATGGCAGCAGGCATACATTGGGCAAAATGACACCCTCGTGTGCCCCTCCGTCTGAACCAAAGGCACCCGACCACCGTCCGTCCGGACTCCATTGTCTGCGCCAAATGGTCCTGAGTGGTAGGGTACCGGTAGTGATTGCCAGTTGGTACCAGTTCAAGTTACCAGTTTCTCGGCTAGGTCCATGACTCCACATGCCAGTGCTAGGTGCAGGCAACTATCATGTTCATCTCATACTTTGCATACTTACCTCGAAGTGACATTGCAACTCCGTGTTGAAAATTGTAACTTTGGCTTGGCTTGCCTGAAAATGGATGTCTGCTAGCGCTCAACATTCGTCTCTTTTCCAATGGCATGCCGCATCGAGTGACCAACTTAATTCCTGGGTGTGGTGCCATCCGTATCGCCTCATTTTATAACAACTACCTCAATTTGTTCCAATGCGTGTCGTCAGAGGGCAGGTGTCCAGTGCAAATAAGAGAGTGCATATAAATAATACATGATCGTGCTATGTGCTCGAACCCAACAGAATGGTATCAGTAAACATCATAACCTAAAGATGAGGAATGTAGGCTGTCCAGCGGACAGTTTGGTGAATAGAGCAAGGCATGTCACGAAGGCTGGCGAGCATCAATGCCACGAGGAGCGCCCGGGATATGACACTGAAGGGGAATGCATAAAACAGGACTACTCTGATACCTTGCTTCGTGTTTCCCTTGTACCACCCCACACTTTTCAATATACAAGCCAAGCCCCCCACAGTGATGGCGGCTAGTGGACCTCCTGCCAAAACAAGCGATGCGACACGCCACATAATCATCTCGGTCTTCGTCGGAAAGTAAAAGCTCCATGCGCTCAAGTGTAATCCGCCAAGTATCACCCAAGTGACACAAAATGAAACACGCCTGACATCATGGCCGTCCATTTGTTCGATCATAGTTGTCAGTTTGTTCCAGATATTATAAACAGTGTTGTCCTAATCATTGAAATTGTTCAGTTATCGATAAAAAAACAAACTCAGAGGATACGGACATCTGCGATCACCAGTGCTGCTTCTTCCTCGCCAGCGATCAACCGCCAGTGTGTTTTCTGTGTGCAGACAAAGCGGCGCATTAACGTATCCAGATAGCTGGGTTCCGACTTCCATGCATTCGACCTGCATGTCACAATGCAATAATCTCAGTATGGCTCCCACTATGTCGAAGAATAAAACACCCACAAGGGAGAAACCGTTTGTGCATACAGATTTTCCTTCTGAGCAGAATAGAAAATATGGGGACATTTAGGGCGGAGTGGCCTGTCCCACCACAAGAAAAGAGCCAGGAGCGTGAGTACAGCCATGCAAAGCGTGTCGAGTTCGACCAGTGTGATTGCGAGACCGTGCAAACGACGAACGGAAACGTGTAGCGTAAACCAGAAGAGTTGAAGGGCGAAGATAGCCTTTCCCAGCGCATCTGATTTACTCCTGTCCTTTATTTCCTTCACCGTAATGAGCGGATTTGCAATTTTCCCCGCCTCGCAAAGCCTTAGGAAGTCGAGGGAATTGATCTTGTGCGGATTGCCTTCGTTGTCATGATAAAGAAAACCATTCATTTCTGCGAAGTAGCTGTGCGTCATCGACCATTCATACTTCTTTTCTGATATGTCGGTTCCGAGACCTGTCAGTCAAATAGGCATCTACTGTCGAAGAGAACATACCACGAAATCGTAGGACTTTATCACGAGCGTCCCACCATTGCTTAGCAGCTATTGCGACCATCACCTCTGGGACGAAAAAGGACCCTAGGATAAAGAACACCCCTTCTTGTATGACCTCAACCAGTTTACTCTGGGGGTCAGGAACGTCAGGATGGATCGCCTGCCATATGCAGATCAACAAGGTCATCCCGCAATTCCCCAACATGCTCAAGACAGTGCGAGATGTTGGGTCGAACGACGGACAGCCGGTACTTGTCGTATTTGTGGAGGTTGCTTGTACGACGTAGGCGAGATAGAGAAAGACGAACAGCAGGCGAACCATGGCAGGCTGGAGGTTGGCGTGAAATGATGTTGATTGCAACTTTGCAAGGCCTGAGGGAGCTATTTAAGTGTCGGGCTCGCTCTTTTTCCGGCCCTAGCCTATATACAGGTACCACTATGGTGATGTATGACACGCGAACTGGGTGCTGTCCCGATCATCAAGCAGCCTCTTGGTTGATATGAGCGTTTCCGAGTCGATGTGGTGGTGACAGATCACGGAATAAGAAAAAGGTGGCAGTGCAATTAGGGTTATTAGTAATTACGGATCCATGGTTACCGGAAACCCAAACAGCCTGGGCAACTCATCGCTCCGACTTGCTTCGAACCCTGCGGAGCTGACCGACTTCAAGGAAGCAGTTTTGAGGCACAGGGGTGCTGTGGAAATGTGAGTATCGCAAACACATCGTCGGATCTTCCAAACAGATTGACAAAAACTAGGCTTCTGGATGATATCAACTACATTACTAGAAACATGATTCCTTCAGTAAACAATTCCAGCCATGGGTCTACATTCCGTGGTTGAGAGGGCTTGTCGACATTTCCTCATCAACACTGACAACCGTCGTCATCGTTGATGAAGAAATGTCAGCAAGCCTTTGCACTAGCAACAGTGTCCCGAAGTCGAATCGCCAGAGAAGTACAGAATTTTTTTATGGGCCATCCTCTGACTGCACGCTTGCGATACTGATCCACAGAATCCACGCCGCTATCTATTTAAGTTTTCATCATTTTTCCATAGGTCACGCCGTCTTTCACTGGTTCTTGCACATGTTTGCGAGGAATTTCATTTGATTTACAATTTACTCTTCACCGAGTCTCGTGATCTACACGGAACTTCTGCCTCCACGTCTGTGCATGGTGCGATATGGATTTAGGGTGGGGATTCCTACCGGATGTCACCACTTCCGAAGGGTCCAAGTCAGTGGTTGCAGGGTTCGACTTCGCTGATGTTGCGGTTATAACAAATGGGCGCTCATCGTGACGCGGGGATCTGGCGGTTCGTGCATTCCGAAGGAACGAAATACAACGGAAGGGTCCAAACCCGAGCCTATGCTAGATGCAAAATCTATCTAACGCAACAACGTTTCCGCTCTATCTTGAGTATGTTGCACTCATAAGGCCGTAAGGCCGCAGCACAAGCAAGGGACACTGGCAGGTGGGTCTTGATAGTCGTTATACCCGACGTGGTCATGAATAACGGTTTCAGAGTCTAGCAAAAATGAATGTGCAACCTTTTACAACAACACACGCATTCTGCCACTCTAGGTATTTCAAGTGGTTCCGTATACTCGGAGTTTACAAATCCCCGTCACTAAGCCCACTTCAGAACGACGAAACACGGTAAGGTTGAGCGGCCCTTTATTCGTTTCAGCTACTCACCAGGACACCCCCGATGTCTATGCTCGAAACATCGTCATCTACGGGGCGCAGTCGATCGACGAAACTCGCTGCAGTCAACAGGCACAGTGTAATCATAATAGCTCTGTCTCGTACTTCGCCTTTCCAGATGGTTGCACGTATCTCACATACGTTTTGAGATTCTCGGTCTGAAGGTGGCTTCCGTGTCTGACTCAGACCCGGACTCTTGGTCAACGCCATCACCTGTGGTGATAGCATCCAATGTTGGAAACGTCGTTTACAGGGGTCGGCGGTTCTCGCCGTCCGGGTCCTACTGCGCCTCGGCGGATGTTTCTGGACCCGATACCCCCACCCATCTCATTTCATCTGGTCGAGCCGGGACTCATAGCTAATTGCGCCGTATTTGCCTCGCCATGCCCGGTCGCTGATAAAGATCCGAGATACGGTCAAGGACTCCGATCAAACCCGACGCGCAACAAAACTCGTACCCACATCCGCCGGGATAAGATCTTGTACTCGCCAGCGACTGACTGGTCCCGGTCCACCTAGGCCCCGTCATGAGGCGCGCGAAGAATGTTTGCTTCATTCCTTGATCCTCCGTGGCTGGATACAGCCGCCTTTCTCATTAATGGTGTTGAATATCAATTACCCATATTTAGAGATAATAAGCCTTCCACGATGTTCAGAGGCGCTGGGTAAGCATAGGTTCCAAGGGAATCACAATGTCCGAATTTCAACGGAAATGTGCACAACTGATTCTTCTCTGCCACAAGGTTCCAAAACATGGTTGAGTTTGCAAATGGAATCCTGCCGGCAATCGACGGTTGCGCACACAATGCCGAAGCTGGCTCCCGAGTGTGTTGCCATCCACATACCCACCTCGTTCGATAACAACTACCCTCATTTGTTCCAACGCAGGTTGTCAAAGGGCAAGAGTATTTAGCGCCAAGGAAGTGCAGACTTGGTATGTATAAAGAACACACGACGATGCTATGTGGTCGAATGCAGAAGGATGATGTCGGCAAACATCATAACCTAAAGATGAGAAATATAGGTTATCCAGGGGACAGTCTGGTGAGCGGAGCAAGGTAGAGCACGAAGGCTGACAAGCATCAATGTCACGAGAAGCGCCCGGGATAGAACGCCGAAAGGGAATGCATAATGCCGCTTTTGTCGACGGCGAGGTATACTCCAGACGCCACGAGCTACTCCACCGGGCGGCAGGCAGCCGGAGCTCGTCGTATTGATGGATGTTCCGTAGACGAGGTGAGCCCCTAGATAGAGAAAGAGGACCGGCAGTAGGCGAATCATGGCAAGATACCAGTGAAGGTTAGCAGTGTTTCACTCTGTTCAACTGCAAGACGCGAGCGAGCTACTACAGCTTTGTGTTTCGCTCTCTTCTCTGTCCCTGAGCCTGCAGGTATCACGGCGATGTGCGGCATATGAACTGGCATCCACCGACCTCATGGTCGATCACGGCGCACACCGGTTCCAACGAAGTGTCTACTTACCACTCTTCTTGAACGTCAGGCCTCAGGAACATCCGTTTTTGGCGCCCATTAATTTCAGAACTTTGAAGCTCGGATACTTCCGGCTACGAAAACTGTTCACAGATGCCACACACACCCGGTACTTTGCCGGGTACTTCCTAGAACTTCGTCTGGTTCGAGGCTACAGGAACGCCCGGGATGGGTTACGTGCCGTATGCAAATCAACAAGATCAACCCGCAGTTTCCCAATACAGGTGGACCGTGGAATGCATCGTGTAGGTGGAGGTTCCTTGGACTTCGGGGGCGCACAAGATAAGGATGAACAGCAGCAAGTGACGAATCATGACAAGACGGAGGTCGGCGTGGGATACTACTGCCGGCTGCAAGGCTCGAACGAGTTGCTTGAGCGTCTCCCCTAACCTGCCACAGGCCCTATCATGGCGATGTAATGACATGTTACGAACTGCAGCTGGGTGCTGTCCCACCACCCTCGTGATTGATGTGCGTGCTTCGATGTATGGAAATCGACCTAATGGCCGGGTTTTTTTGGCGACCGACGACCGTGGTTCGAGTATCCTTGATAAACTCAAGCAATGCCTTCGTAAATCGGGTTCGGCGATAGACCGAGGGAGGGCACGCACACGTCGCATTCCTTGGTGGATCGCAGCCATGTTGGACGATGCGTGATACGGCACAGAACGTCCCCAGACATTAAACATTCATCAATGCATCACGTCCATACAAATTAATACGAGCAGGTAAAGTACTGTAAGGCATGAACACCAACATGACACCCTCCCCCCTGAGCAGAAAGCACCCGACGATGGAAAGCACAAGAAAAAGACGAGATACCTCAAGCAACGAAACCCCAAGGTCCAGATCCAAGTCTAAATCCGATCCACCACTAACCCCCTTCATCCCCCCTTCAATACCGTCAACGCATCCTCCACAGCCCACACCCCCACCCTCGCCCATCGTCCGTCCGTCCGTTGCATATACGTCAAGACGTCCTCTGGCGTTGGCTCCCTTCCCGTCCCTCTTCCGCCCCCTCCTGGTCTCCCTTTCACACCCGCACCTCCACGCCCAATCCCACGACGTAGCGCATCCACCGCCTCCCTTACATACCCCGCCAATAACCGCGGCGTGAGCGGGACATACGCTTCTTCATCTACGGGTGGATCCGAAAGGTACGCTATGTCCGCGTCCGCATCAATGACATCGATGTCGCACTCCGAACCCTCGTCGCGCGGCCGTCGCGGCGCATGATAGTGCGAGTAGAGCGACGCCGATGCGGACGAGTTGTACAACACCGATGCGGACGAGGTGGACGTGTTTAGATCCGCTGAGATAGACGGTGCACAGCACGACGCAGAGGGGGCCCCAAGGATGCCGCTCCGCGAGTCGTTGTTCCATAGTCCACTCGACGGCGGGGGCAGGGCCAGAGGCGGGGGCGGTACTGGTAATGGCCGCACGTCCCCATCCCAGAGCACAATGCTCCCTTCTTCGTACAGCTTGACGACCGCCCATGAAAATAGCCGCGTCATCTTTTTGCGCGGTGGGTCTGCCACTGCCCCAGTTCCCCGGGACGTAGGCGTAGTAGACCCATGTCCATTCCCGCGCCCGTTCGGTCTTCCCAACGACGCCGAGGTCGACGATGTGACACGAGAATTCGCCCGCTCCTTTTCTCGATCGGCTTTGTCTCTTTTTCGCGTCTCGGCACGGACGACTCGCGCGGCGAGCAACGCTAACTCCGGTACACGTCGGAGATGGGAGAGCGTGAAACCCAGGGTCGGTCTGTTCTCGTCCTCGTCTTCCCTGCTGTCCCAAGTCTCGTTTTTTGCACTTGGGCGAGGGCGGGGCGTCGGTCCATCGCCCTCACCCTCGTCTCGCGCGTGTTTCGTCGGTGTCTTGATGCCCCCACATGTACTCCGTGAGGGAGAAGACCAGGAAGCGGGAAAAGGCGGTGGGGCATTGTCCATGTAATGTTTGACATACAGTCGAAATGTATTCGCAGTGAGATCGCGTGTGTGTAGACGCGAGGGATGTCGCAGTTTGGGTTTGCATGGCACCTGGTGATGCAAAGGGAAAACATCGTGGAAGCATACATGTCAATGGACTGTATGAGATGAGTTTTGGTCACGTGATGCAGGTACTCACCTCGTGTGCTTTGGCGGGACTGGATGGTTTGCATGGACTGGAGGGCGTCGAGGACGCAATGGACGACGCGGTGGGCGATGCTGGGACATGTGTGTGCCCGTGATAGGTGGGCTGGACATGCGTCGGTATAGAGGGAGATTTATTTCGATTCTGAAGCGGCATCGGCATATGTGGTGGTGCAGGGAGGGTGTATGACGCAGTACTAGGACCCGGGCACGATGTGGGCAAGGGATTGGAGAAAACGCTCGCATCTGCAGCTGTCGATGTATCGGGCAGAGCGGCGCGTGCGGTAGGTTTGGGAGGTACAACGAAGGGAACGGCGAGGGAATACCTTGTCTTGTGAAGCTCGATGACTCGTTCCAAGTGCGCGATCTCATCGAGAGAGGAAGGGCAGGGGTCTGCGTGCATACATGAGCAACGGATGCGTAGATAGAAAGACACGGGGACACACCAATCGTATCAGCGTGGATCTGCTTCGATTGGTAGTGTCGTACAACTTTACCGACGACGCGGACGGGGTAGCCAGGTTCTGTTATCGGGGGTGGTGGTTCCGTCGACTCGGACTTGGCCTTGTCGAGACGCGGTTTCTTTGGCGAGGGACGTTGGGGATTGGTCTTTGCGTTCGGACCTCCCGTGATTCGAGACGGAGAGCGCGGCGCAGGGAGGGTTGGGTTCGGATGACGAAGGACGCAATCGATCACGGCTGTCCCATCGTCAACTGGTATTGTCGTCAGTGCCGAGAGAGGGTGAACGTGGGCTAGGACCGACTGGTGTAAATGGTACGCTTGTCGTAGACTTGAATAGCGACGACCATGCCGACGAGGAGAACCGTCCGACAAGGTGTATGTCCAAGCCAGAAAAAGTCGGCGTCTGATTCGGTGTCGGGTGAGTTGGCTGGAAAGGAGGGCATGGGCGTGACGGACCTCTGCCGGTGGGTTGACGCATGGCGAGGACATCGCGTACAAAGCAGGGCGCGATGGATTCTTTCGTGAGCGTCCACTGCCAGATTTCCGCGTTTGTCATAGTCGATGGGAGAGTGCAAAGAAGGGTCCGTCCGACTCCGCTTGGCCAGGCGCGACGAGCGAGTCACGGGAACACCCCTCTGTCATCACATGACCAGGCTCATTGTAAGGCGTTGGACGATCTACTGTAATTCACTTGGTTTCTCACAAACCAGCGCACGTCCAACGATGACTACACGTGCATATATCTCAACGAGGAACCTGATATATTTCAGCCAAAAAAACGCGTCAAGTAGTGCTCGCGGCAATCAGCTGCTCCAGTTTCTCAGCGCCCATCCCTGCAAACCTAGGCACGATTCTGTACCCGAATGGAAGTGGATGTCTGCATCATAAAGTCAACATCACGCCCGAGACGAATCATCGCATCACTCACCTCGACACCCCGCTCGAAAATCTCGGTTCCACTGGGATTTCCACCCCGTTCTCGTCCAGGGATTTCAACATCTTGAACACGGCCAACACCTTGACGATGACCGCCCACACCGACGTGTCTGCAAAGTGTCTCCCGACACAGACCCGCCGTCCGAATCCAAATGCGATGTGTTCAACGTCGTTGGGTTTAAGGGAACCGTCGTCGTTGAGGAATCGCTCGGGTATGAATGTATGTGAGTTGGGGTACCTGGTTTCGTCGTGTGCCATCGACCTAGCAAACCGGTCACGGAGAGATCGATTACACAGGAATTTAGAAGCACAAACCAACCGTTCGCTATCAAGATAGCACCTGAAAGCGCGTGTCAATAGACACTCGAGCCCGCTCAAGGGAATTGCCGATTATTCACCTTTTGGAATGTGAAATCCACCATACACATCGTCGTCCACAGCAGCATGAGGGAGCACTGTGTGATTCAAGCGGATCAGTAACGGGAGCTAACAAAAGAACGGAATCACTCACATAAAGGAGACATGGGGTAGCATCTGAGTGTTTCCCAAAAAACGGCGTCTACGAAGGGCAACAAAGGTCGATCATCTATGGTCGGCAATCTGGCCTTGCCCACTACTGCATCAATTTGTGCTTGCGCCTTTTCCTGCGCTGCCGGGTTCAACACCATCATCAGAAAGAATGTCATCAGGACCGAGTGGGACTGTTTCATATTGTTAGTAATGATCATCATCTTGAGGACATATTGTCACGTACGGTCTCTGATGCAGCTGACAATATAGGTAACACACATGAGCGAGGTATCTCGCAAGTAATCTGAGTAGCATACCCAAAAAGGCAGTCCCAGATGCCTCTTTGAGCGCCTCCATCCATGATTCACCTGGCGAAATCCCTTTCTCTTCCATACCTCGCAGTGCGTCGTGTACCATTGACGGTGCGGTGCTATCACACATCTAAGATACGTAATTATTGAATATGCGCACAGGATGAGCAATCAAGATGACCATTACCACTCTCTGAAGAGAGTACTGAAACGGCCGTTCCAGATACTGCTTCGAAAAGACGCGTGCGGCGGCCATCTGCCTCTTAAATGACATACCGGGAAACCACGACGGGAAATGAAGCACTTCCAATGGATTCATGTCATAACAGAACATACAACAGGAAACGTGATTGACTCACATAATGGAAAGGCGCCAAGCATAATGGCAACGTCGGGACGAAAAGCTGGTACCACAATCTTCAACACATTTGCCGCAACGTCAACGAGCTCGTCCTTTCGAGATGCAGGGTCATAGTCATACGCGCTGTTCAGAATGATCGACACCGTGTATCTCGATGGAGAATCGAGTTAGGCTTATCACCGCATTTACTCTCGTGCGATACACTCACTCGAACACATGATCATTGAGTTGTTCGGGGCTATCGAACAACCGCCGGAGGAGATGGCACGCCTTGTTGTGCTGCAAGGGCAGAAATCTTGATACTGCATCGAGCCGAAACGTCTGGTGGAAAAACCGCCTATGCAATCGCCATCGATCGCCATAAGGTAAAAGAACGGAACTGAAACCCAAACCACACCTTGAATAGTGGATTGAGCTTAACAGTATGAATGAGAAACAAGGAACTGACATTTCAGTGGTGGTGAGGTATGGACGGTCTGAATAGTTCCTAGACCGATTCTCGAGTAGTTCCTTTGCAATCTTTTCCGAATTGAGGATGATGATATCTTTTCCCAACTGCCGAGCATAAACAATGTCACCTGCATGCACATTGGCTTCAGTGGACGACGTAGGACTGAACATGTTGTAACCCACCATATCTTCTTGCCCACTCGGCATATGTTATCCATGGAGCACTTGCATTTATTCCGATAACGTTCCCGACCCATGGTAACCCAGGAGGTCCAGGGGGCAATGGGTAACTTGAAGACCGGCGCCCGAGAGCTCGTCGTCCAATATATAGAATCACGACAATCCCGAGAACCAAGGTAGTTGTAGTCGTCCAGTCATACATTGTGTGGAGGGTGATAAGGTGGCAGACGTACGGAGAAAATTCGTTTTGTTTCAGTATGTCAATGTGAGAACTTAATTACTGCTCTTGGTAAAACGAGATCTGGAGGGCAGCTGTAAGGACTTCGGCCACCATGACCGGCTAGCCAATGCCCCAAACTTATAGTATATCCCTTTTTTCGTCAAAGGTCGGGTGACATGGATTCCATATCTCTTGATCTTTGTGAGGTTCTATTGACTTTCCCTATTTATATTTTGCATATTGCACCCGAGGGTACTCTGCGACTTCGACTTCATGCTGCAACCCATGCCAGCTTCGGATTAGCGCATTACACCATTCCAGGCTGATCGACATCGATTCTGCTGCAATGGGAAATAATACGGTATCGTCACCAGGATCCACCTCTTATTTGGGTTTGTGGTCGCTCCGGGAATCAGCAATGGGTAAGTGCTAGATTCCTTTGACTGGAACGTAGCGTTAGTTTCATGGGTGCCCATAAATAACACTGACCTGCCGAAAAGCGCAAAACTGTTTGCTCGACTTGCTACCGGATGCCAAACCTTGTATTCAACTTGGGACTCGGCCACCCTCGGGCTGTTCCTCCGATAGTATACTGTTAGTAGTATCGGTCTCATCTGAGCTCGGGCCTACGGGTCAGCACATGTAGTAGTCAAACAAAATTTGACAATCAAATAAACCTCACCACTCTCGCGATTGGAAGTGAATCCGGGAGCCCGACTTCTTCATTTGATGCACGTGGAACGTCCAGACGCCGTCACAACACCGCAGATCACATGGAAGGGAAGGGCAGAAAAACATACATTCCGCGTTGTTCCTTGGTTTTGTGCAGGTATACCTTAGGAGGCGCTACTGGTAGGTCTATAGTAGTCCCGGGTCGCGAGCGGGCAAGAGAGACAATGACACACCACGAGCGCGGTGTCACGGGACTTCCCGAGTCCCGACGACCGTGACAACGAGGACTTGAGCTTGAGCACTGAGCGGCACGTTGACTGACCACTGCTACAAGTTACTCGCTGGCCACGCCAACGGGGCTCTGCTGGTAGTACTCCGCTGCCATTGCGCATCCGGGGTTCCTCCCTCTTCCGGGTCCCTGCCTCCCGTCGAGCCCCGCTTCAATGTTCATCACCTACCTATTGCTGAGCTCCCACTCGACGACCCCGACACCGCTTGGCTCGTCGGGATCTGACCAACATCATCCCGGGTCCGCGAAGTCGCCTTTTCGACAAAGTTGCTGTAATCCGAGCTAAACTAGAGGAGCGCAGTAGTCATGTCCGCCGGTCGTTGCTCGCTCACTTCATCCACTCGTCGGATCCCTCCTGAAACGCTGGGCGAGTTGATTCAATTGGTTTCTAAATTCTCACAGACCAGCGCACGTCTGAAACGATGATTTATCTAAAATATCGAGCACCGGTTGCTGCCGGGCGATCATGTCGCCATGTGTCAGAGTGGTTTCGTTCTCATCGTTCTCTTCAACTCCTGCGGCTACAAAGCTTACTGTTGCAGCAGTTGCTACTTCTGATGACTGGCTCTCACACGTCGGGACGACTGCAAGGCATCACTTGTATATTTAAATGAGGAACTTGATGAGCAAGGACGAATTCCAGCCGTTAAGGACTGCTTGCAGCAATCAATTGCTCCAGTTTCTCAGCATCCATCCCTGGAAGCCTGGGCACGATCCTGTATCCGAATGGAAGTGGATGTCTGTCAGAGAAAATCAGCACCACGTCCGAGATCCAAAAAAGAAAGAAAGAAGATTAATGATGCTTATCGTGCATCGCTCACATTGTCATCCCGCTCGAAAACCTCGGTTCCACTGGGACCTCCACCCCGTTCTCGTCCAGGGGTTTCAATATCTTGAACACCGCCAACACCTTGGCGATCACCCCCCACACCGACGTGTCTGCAAAGTGTCTCCCAACACACATCCGTCGTCCGAATCCAAACGTGATGTGTTCAATGTCATTAGGTTTAAGGGAACCGTCATCGTTGAGGAATCTCTCGGGTATGAATGTGTCCGGGCTGGGGTACTTGGATTCGTCGTGTGCCATTGACCTAGTGAAAAACAGTCATTGAGATCTGATAAAGAAGGAATGAAGAAGCACTAACCAATGGTTTGGTAAGATCATAGCACCTGAACCCGAGGGTATCAATACATGTTCGGTCGCTCAACTTGGGAACTGCCAATTATTCACCTTTTGGAATGTGGAATCCATTATACACATCGTCATCCACTGCAGCATGTGGAACCGCTGCGTGAATCAAGCGGGATCAGCAACAAGAGCTAAACAAAGCATGGAATCACTCACACAGAGGAAAGACAGGGTTGTATCTAAGAATTTCCCAAAAAACGGCATCTACGAATGGCAACAAAGGTCGATCATCTATCGTCGGCAATCTGCCCTTTCCCACCACAGCATCAATTTGCGCTTGCGCCTTTTCCTGCGCTGCTGGGTTCAATACCATCAATAGAAAGAACGTCATCAGGACCGCGTGGGACTGTTTCATATTGTTAGTGATGACCATCACCGTTAAGACATATTTTCGCGCACGGTCTCTGATGCAGCTAACAAGAGGGATAACACACATGAGAAAAGGATCTCGCAAGCCGTCCGAGCAGCGTACCCAAAAGTGCAGTCCCAGCTCCCCCCTTGAGCGCTCCTATCCACGATTCTTCGGGTGGAACTCCTTTCTCTTCCATATGTCCCAGTGCGTCGCGTACCATTGACGGTGCGATTCCATCACTCTAACATATGTGGTTATCTGACATGCCCACGGGACGAGTGATCGAAGTGACCATACCAAATTTTGAAGAGAATACTCAAACGGCCGTTCAAGATACTGTTTCAAAAACGTGCGTGTGGTCACCATCTGGCTCTTGAATGACATTCCGGGAAACCACGACGGGAGACGGAGCACTTCCAGTAGAATCACCTCGTGATTCGAGTCGAACATGCAACGCAAAATGTAATTTACTCACATAGCGGAAGGGAGTTAACGACCATGGCAACCTCGGGGGGCGTTGTTGATACAACGAGTTTCAACGTGTATGCAATAATCTCGACGAGTTCGTCCTTTGGAGATACTGGGTCATAGTCGTACGTGCTATTCAGACTGATTGACACCGCGTATCTCGATGGACAGTTGAGTTAGGTTTATCGTCACATTCACTCTTATACACTTACTCGAACACATGATCATCGAGTTGTTCAGGGTTATTGAATAGCTGCCAGAGGAGATGACATGCCTTGCGGTGTTGAAGGGGCAGAAATCTGGGTACCGCCTCGAGCCGAAACGTCTGGTGGAAAAGCCGCCTGTGCAGTCGCCATTGATTGCCATAAGGCAATAAAGCAGAATGAAAATCCAGGCCACACCTTGAATAGTGGGTTGAGCTTAACAGTATGAATAAGAATCAAAGACCTGACATGTCAATGGTGTTGAGGTATGGACGGTCTGAATAGTTTTTGGACCGGTTCTCGAGCAGGTCCTTTGCAATCTTTTCCGAATTGATGATGATGGTATCCTTTCCCATCATTCGAGAATAGACAATGTCGCCTGCACACATATCGTCTTGAGCGGATGACGTAGAACATGTTGCGACCCACCATATGTTCTTCCCCACTCAGCATATGTTTTCCACGGAGCGTCTGCGTCAACTCCGATAACGTTGCCAACCCATGGTAACCCAGGAGGTCCGGGGGGCAGTGGGTAAGAAGATCGGCGCCCGAGAGCTTGTCGTCCAATATGTAGAACCACAATACACCCGAGAGCTAAGGTGGTTGTGGTCGTCCAGTCATACATCGTGTGGAGGGTGATAAGGTTGCAGACCTACGGAGAAGATTCATTTGGTTTTAGTGTTTCAATGTGAGAACTTGACTACTGTTGTAAGAATTCCGGCCATCACCGGCTCTAACACATCAAGCCTATAGCAAAACCCTTGTTTCATTATTAGGACGACTGTCTTCTGACCTGGAAGTTTTAGTTCTGGTTTGGGGAGTATTGTTTCACCCCATCTCCAGCGGAAGAAAGCCCACCTAGTGCCCACCAGGGACTGGGAACACCGAGAGGATCATTGAAGGTAACAACGCGCAAAACATGGATTCCCTTTATCATAAACCCTCTGATTTTCTATCGATCAACCGAACTTGTTTCCATCTGGCGGCATATTGACGCTAAGTCGCTGCGTGTACCGCCAAGGGTACTCCCTCAACTTCATGCCACAACGCATGCCAGCTTCGGATTAGCGCGTCATACCATTCCAGACTAATCGACATCGATCGTGCTGCGATGGAAGGTGAATTGTCAATGAACTTCGAACACGGTATCGTCAAGAGGATGCACTTCCCAAATACAATTGTGATTTTTCTGGCAATCAGTAAATGTTATGTTATGACATCAGCAAACAGACCCCTTCTTGGACATGACTGGACAGTACTGGATAGTCTGCCAACCCATACAGAATCTACAGCAAGGTTCCCAACTGGCTAGATCTGTGCAGACTATT
>JBBPQV010000107.1:0-40707 GCA_038092675.1 Boletus rufocinnamomeus
AGAGGAGTAGGAGGGGGGTATCCTGCAGAGGATGTTTGGGATATCGCCGGTGAGGACCTTCGAGGGGGAGGGCCGGGGACAGAGGGAGTCCTAGACGTTCCTGGGATTCTTCATGGTTCTGCCGGTATGGCAGCAAAGGTGGAAGACTGCTGTGGGGGAGAGATGCGACGTTCTTCGTCGTCTTCGTGGTCTCCGGCAAGGAGTTGCGAAAGATTGATTCGCCTCGTATTGACCGCTTGACTGCCTCAGTGGCAGATGATATCCGGTTCAAGGAGTGTTGGGCGTGGTAGCACCAACAGAGTAGAAACTTTAACCTTTTGTTACAACCGTGTAACAAATGACACCAACGAGTGTCTAGTTCCTATTGTCTAGCTTCCAATCTATGGAAGGTTCTAGTACGACTAGTCCCACCGTGACTAGCGTCGAGTGTATACTCTTCGAAGGACGAAGAGTAAGATGAGGAGAGGGAAACGAGACCAGTGGCGAGGGGAGCGAGCCAGCTGGGAACCAGAACACACGGTAGATTGTGTAGGTTAAAGTTAGAGAGTAGTTTACAGCGGAGCGCGAATATATATACTGCCAGAAGGCTTTAGGGCAGGTGAGGCTTAAATAGGAAAGAGGACGTTAGGGGAGGCACTATCGTGTGGATGAGGTAAGAAACGCGTTGCGTATAAAAGGCACGTGACGTAATGGGGCAGTGTCCTCGGGAAGAATAGGAACGGGAGAAAACGGAAAGGGAGAAATAGGATCAAAAGAAGGCTGTGCCTTCGGAAGGACTCGGGATGGGTTCGAAGTCCGCGAAGGCATCGTCGGACAACTCGTACTCCCGTAGGGAGGAGATGATGTCGTCCCATAGGGAAGACTCTGGGTGGTCGAGCGGCAAGGGGGAAGGGGAAAATAAAAGGGGGGTATTACCACTCGTAACATCGAGGAGGTAACGACCCATTCCATTCCACCATATGCAATGCCAGTCCATTTCGCAAGATGATGGATCTTGACAATCATCAGCATGTGTGAGGATACGAGGCTCTTCGGCAGCTACAATTCGGCAATGTTCATCAAGCACAGCTTTTGCGAGTGCCAAGTTGATGAACACATCCGGTCCGATCATCGTGTGGTGTGTTTTTGTGAGCTGGGTGAGGGAAAGTTCTGTAAGGCCTCTGAAGGCCTTTCGAAACACGGTAGGGAGCCGATAGGTCGTTGCGAGCTCCATTAGCTCAGCGGAGTGAAAACGCCTTGGTTGCTTCACACTCGAATTTGTCACAGAAGGTGAGGAATGCGTGAAGTTCTTCTTTTGTATATCTAGATCCTGTACGAGGGCTGCCAGTGGGTCAGTATTAGTTAGCACAAGTAGATAAGCATGGAACTTACAATCCGAAGTGGTGTTCAACAAAGAGATCAAAGGTTGATGATAATAGTTGTGGGATTGTGATGGGATTATCGTCACTTTGACCCTCGTCCAGGTCCTCTTTACCCGCCTTGAACATATCGGCAAGGACTTCTGAGTGTCGGCACAATGTGCCGATGGAGAGCCTGTACAGTGAGTTTTGAACCTGCGGGACCGTCCACTCATGTTCGGTCGTGTTGCGAATAAATGTTGGTTATCCACTTACACGAAAAATGTGGCACCCTGCATCGTCAAAGTAGTATTTGACGTGCCGCGACGCTCTAATGACGGCCTGAGAGTTTGACATCCGAGTCGTTCAGAGAAGCAGGGAGGGGACTTGGAGGGGCTTGAGGCGATTCAGAAGAGTTGAAAAAACGTGTAGGCATAACTGCCAGTGGTCAACAAAATTTCGGAATGCAGTGTTAGTATTACGTCCTAATACTACTTGCTTGTTATTCAGCTGCACCAATGGCACACCCTCAAGTCGTCTGGGATAGACAGTACTAATTCATCAATGTTTAAAATTCAGTTTATACTAGCCTAATTTTCGAAGAGCTGAGCGGAACAACAAAGGTCCACAAAGGACAACGCGAGCGCTGGACAAAGATTAATGGCGACGAAACTGATGTATGCAAAGATTGGTAGCAGATAAATAACGAGTGATGAATAAGAGAGGCATTAACAAGGAGAATCCCCGGTTGCAGAACAAACAGATGATGCGTGGTCGTAATGTTGGGATATAGGATGCACACGGATGAGTCAAATATAGGGTGTCCATGGATATGCAAAGGAATGGTTTTCTAGATTGTTGCGAGCAAGAGAATGGGTTGAGGATTATCGCAGCGCAGCTATGAGTTCACTGTTCAGCCACTGCGTCCACGTGTTGACGATCAGCCCGACAGAGAGCCTCCAGTGTCGGCAGATCATCCTTCAAAGGACACCTGCGTGCCCTCCTCCCATCGCTTGAATGGAAGAGTAGTGTGCCAGGTTCACAGTCTTCGTGAAAGGAATCAACAAGCATTCGATGGACTTGAGCACACGTACCCACCCATTTATGGTTACCAAGAGTCAAGCGAGATAGCCAGATCGAAGTGGCGGCCATCAAGGACGGAGGAGTAGCCAATAACCACCATTCGAGCACGCTGGGGCTGGATCCTCTATTACATCCGTTAGTGGATGCATTTGAGCGGTGGCCCTGGAAGCACGCTGGGCGACGGTGGACAATGGCTGACGGCTGCCAGTGGATGGAGGCAGTTTTGATTTGATGACGACACCATCGAACTATTGAATATCTAAGTACTCAGTGGTTGGGAAACCAGCTGAGCTTACCTATTGAATATCTAAGTACTGTAGGTAGTCAGTACTAATAATAGGTAGCTCTAAAGTTAGTGTACTCACCTCAGTGGTTGGGAAACCAGCTGAGGTGTAACTAGGTACTACGACCGAAAATGCTACTGTAGCTTATGTAAGCTGTTCTCACGTTTGTAAACTCCAACAGTGTCCACATCAGCTTAGTCAGCACGAGATGGAGCACTGGACATTTGCCCCATTACAAGACGAGTGAGGCATTCTGGCCATAAGGTTGGTGTCAGGATGTGACTTTTTTCATGTCCTGTTTGTATTCCATGTAAAAAAAGTTGACAATTTGGAGTGGAGGCATGACTTTATGAGTACACCTCATTAAGCATCATGCTTTTGCAAAATGTTTTACACAGATTACAATGGCATTTACATAAGTCACCATACAAAGCTTTCACAGTTTGTGGATCCTGGGCCTGCAAATGTTGCTGTTACCTTGGGACATCCCTCTCCCCTATGGATGCATGGGCGGAGTTCAAATTTGGCAGGGTGTTGCTTTCCCCATATATAACAAGTCATGACCAACTGAAAATGCCTACATAACAACCATATATCACCCACGTACACCACTGCTTATCTGTACTCAGCTTTTTTTCCCCCCATAACATGGAGAAACTCAACTGCCAGCCATTCACCTCTATCTGTGTTATGGAGCCTGGGAAAGTTCCCAAACCAACCTTCAAGACTGGTGAACACCAGACTTCACTTGTCTTGCAGTTTCTTTCACAATCAAACTGCAGTGGGGAGCACTTACCCACTGTGTTGAGAAAAGGCATAAGTGGAACCCACCTAGCTGCATATGAGGCTCATGTCAAGACAGCATATAACAACACTGTAATCCCTTCTGCATCTCCATATTTTTGTAGCAAATTCAGATCTAAATTAACTATGTAGATGTGGTTGTCAACCAAGTCTCCCATGCCCTCCAAACAAACCTGATGGTTCCAGGCCTGATGAAGAAGAACTACCACTTAAGATGCTTGCTGGATGCACAGAAAGACATAGAGGGCTTGGAGGGAGAATTGGTCAGGGAACTTGGTCGGGAGCAAGTCAAGTGTGAACATAGCCAGTACTCTGACATCGGGGATAAGTGCACACCAACTGGCCAATATCTTTCTGCCCTTTCCAATATTCTGATTAAACCACACAAGGATATGGTATGCGAGAGTTAAATGGTAAGTCCCTATGGACTCATTGTTCATAAATATGCTCATCCCATTGTTAAGCCTGTGTGCAATGTCTTGTGCCCAATTTGGGCTGTGTTTCTGCCTGCAATATCTCTTGAAACTCCAGTTTGTACTCTGATTGTATCATGTATGCGATTTGGTCAGGTTGTGCCCAGTTGCCTTTCATTACCTTGCTCCTCAAACATTATGCTGCATTAATACCTTTACTCCAATCCAGTCGCCCATCTGTACTACCATCCATCCTGGTACTAGTGGCATGGCATGCATTGTTGATTATGTGGCTTTCTAAGTGACAGTTTTTGTGCTGATAGTTATCACTTTGAGACTCAGACAATAGATAAACCTTTTCCACACCCGTGCCCCAGTCTGAATTTCAATTGTCACTTCTCAGAGTGTGTGAGAGGGATGGGACTCATGATCCACGTCTTCCTCATACCCCAAACCACATACTAGCCCAGCAATAGCCCTCAGACTCAAAGCAACAAGGCTTCTCATTGGATACAGAATATAGATGCTATTCATGATGACTTGTAAGTCCAACTAACTCATACAATGGAATGCTCCAAAGTACTCAAATGCTTCAGCTTCACTAGGGTTGGGGTCTTGTGATCCCTCAGCCAATGGATTGATATTATAAAACCACTTCCAGCTCTGGTGTCACCTGGGACAGCATATCTTACGGCCTGGGATCTTCTTTTGGTTGGTCTCTATGCACAATTGTCATGGGCGAACCCCCTCCATTCTTGCTTGTTTTGGGTAGCCATTTGCACTCTATCTGTGGCTCCTGGCCTAGTGTGGATATCATATTTGTAAGTACTTCTAACCTTGTGGTGTCACAGCACCAGATCCACCCATATACTGACATTATCTGTTTCGCCCACCAGTAGATCTGTTCGCCATGGGGTCAATCCACCTATAACTACTATAACCATCGGAAATACTGCAAATAAACGTTAGAATGCAGTCCATAGCATCAACTATCTGGTGAAGTGACATGAACGTGATTCTGGCTTTCAAGTTTCAATGGACGGGCAGGAGCAGGGTGGTCATACTGGTCCTTTACCTGGCTGGGAGTAGCATTGGGACTCGGACCACTGTGGCAAATAACACCCAGCAACCATGTTAACCTGATCCAACTCCCAACTGGCAGCAACAGGATCCTGTACAATCATACTGGTTTCTTTATCCAGCTGGCAGCCATTGGGACTGCTGTGGTGAATAACACCCAGGGACAACCACATTAGCCTGACCCAACTCCCAAGCAGCAGCAACAAAATCCTGTACAGTTGTAGTGGTCCCTTATACAGGCTGGCAGCCTCACTGTGGGGATTGCTGTGGAGATTAACACCCAGGGATGACCACATTAGCCTAACCCAACTTCCGACTGGCAGCAACAGGATCTCATACACACCTCACAAACATACAACTTTATTCATCAAAGCTAACATGATATCAACTGTACTGACATGAGTGGCACCCTGTGGCAGCTCACCCCAACCTGTCCCAACACCCAAACATCCTGCCAAGGCTAATGAGACATTGACTATACCAATACCTGACCAGGAGCATTACAACCCTGTGGCTTCTGTGCACTCATACCAGTTTTCTACCCATTCAGCTACAAAACCACCCTCATACATTCCACATACTGTATAAAGGGCATTGTCAGTGGCAGGTCCAATGTTGACTCTGAGTATTCACCTCATCGGTCTTTGTCGCAGTCAATCGCTTTCTCATGTTGAACTCTCCTGAATATAATGATGACTCTATGACTGAGTCGCTGGGCCAAAAGTGTGCACACTGCAGTGCTTTGCAACTAGGACCCAGGAAAAAGCTGTGAGTGACTTTCTAGTATTCAGTTGTTGAAGCTGAACCCCTGGTCAGGATGACTCAGCATCCTTTGGTCCACCATGGAAGGCACTTCGGGAGGGCTGTACATGCTTTTTGCAACATGCAGACACTTATCACCAATGGTCTTGTGATTGTAGGTGATGGCATGAGCACAGGTGATGAATCGTTGATGGCTGCATAAGTCTTGACGCTCCTGCATTTAACACTCCCCTCTCATGTGCTTTTCATTTAGGGAACAAAAAAAATATGCTGTGTTCCATGAACTACTGCAAATGATGCCTGGGCTGGAGGCCCATCTCATGGTCTCATCAGAGGAGGAGGTTGTTCTCATTGCTGACTTAGTACTCTCAATTGCCTCTACCTACCAGAGCTTTGATTCATTGGTGTGTTTGGTAGATTCAGAAAGGCGCCAATGGTGCCAGGGCGGATGACACCAAAGGTATGAAGAGTGCCATCATTGACTGGATCACTCCAAAAGGCCAGTCTCTGAGCTCCCATATTCCTTGCAACATCAAGGGAGGCCACGACTTTAACCATGAATGCACTGGAGCGCTTCTTTGCCCGGCTGGCCTTGATTGGGCCAACACTGAGTAAGCTTTTGTCATGCTTGAGTGGGAGGCTGCTCACTAGCCGTAAATCAAAGGATTAGGGCTAAGCTTGTCAACAGCCAGATTCAAGTGGCTGGCGACCAATGGCCAGTTTTCTTATATACAAATTACATGTACAATGCAGAGGATCCATGAAATGGACTCCTCCACAGTGGTCTGCTCGTCTCTGTGAGTCTTGGAAATTCAGGATCATTGATTTCCTTTCATGACTTCATTCAAACAGGCATTTAAGCACATTTTCATGTCTCCTAGCTCCATCAACCAGGAGCCAAAGGCCACCCAGTCTGGTAATGCATGCATCCACAGCATGCAGTCAGTCACGAAGGCATCTATTGCTTATGTTGTAACTCAGGTCAGTTGAGGTGGTGGATCTGTGTTGCATATCATTCACCACTTTGACATACCCCTTAGGCTCAGTTTGCCCTGACTTCTGCCCAAGTTTTCTCTTGCACAGATCTCATCACAGATTCAGAATGCTTCTACAACACCATTGTTGAGTTACTTGACAACTCTGAAGAGAAGAAGGAGGTTGACTGGTTGCTGACATGGCGGAACCAGTGAGACATGACCTGTTGTTATTGTCTTGCTGGCACTGATTAATATAAACAGACAAGTTTTCCCCCTCTATTCTGATATTGAGTGCTTGCCATTGAAGAATAGCACTCTAGCAAGAATTCATCAGAAGCGTGCAGAGTATAAGGAGAGACAGGCTACTATGCCTGCTTGATTGTTGATATATTTGCACCAGTAGATATTGTTGCTCCTGCCTGGTCTTAATATAGATTGTGTTTGGTTCATTGCTGAAATCATGAGAGTGACTGAAGGTTTCAAGGCCATCATTTCACCAATGCACTGTATATATGTAGTATATGATACCTAAAGCCAGTTGACTACCCTCAATCACAGACAGGCACTCTCACAAAGAATGCGACACTGTTCTCCCATGTTTCATTTATACCATCCAGTGAGCCAACTACCCTCAGTCACAGACAGGTGTTCTTGCAACATATCTCAAAGAATGATACAGTTTACGAGGTGTGGCATCATTCTCCCATGTTTCATTTATACCATCCAGTGAGCTGACTACCCTTGATCACAGACAGGTGTTTTTGCGGCATATCTTAAATCATGACCCAGCTTACCTGACATAACACTCAGCCTGCACTGTCTTATTCATTATTTGATTGGTAGGTGGAGCACATTAATCCAAGCATAATATGTCTGTGATCATGTTTCTCTACCATATCTATGCAGATAATGCAATCTACACCTCTAACTTGTAGTCAGTGCATTTGTTACTAAATTTATTATTTATCGCAACATGTCACTCAGGCAACACTGCTGGAGGCTCACCAACACTCCCAGCCATTATATAACATGTTCTAGTAGTGTGTCAGAATGACGGATATGGTAACCATGACTGACATAGTAATGTCAGCTAAGGCTTTACCAAAATCTCATCAATTTCCTGATGTACTGGTAGGTGCTGGCAGGGCTCATAACCTGTAGAATACTTTAGTAGTCACTAAAGTAAAGGTAAACTACTATGGTGCGATGTAATGATCACTTATGTAAGCTGTAAATACCATATATGGAATAATAATTCCAACACCACCTAGCTAATCCTACTTTATCATGAAATCCATTTCTGCCTCTACTAGAGCCAATATCCTTTTTCTCTCTAAATCTGGCCTTTCTGCTAGGAGAATATCCTCCCAAACTGGTCTGGGGAAGTCTACTGTGGCCAGGGTTATCAAAGAAATCCATCCAGGCAAGGAAAACATCAAATTAGGATGTTCTTCCAAGCTTTCTCCTACTAATAAAAGGAGAATTGTCTCTAGTATCACCTCTGGTGAGGTTGAAAATGCTGTCCAGGCAACCCATCTCATCAATTCAGCCCTCTCCTCTTCTGTCTCTTTCCAAACTGTTTAAAGTGTACTCAAGTCTGCATCTCTAAAGGCTATAGACAAGAAAAAGGAACCACTCTTGTCTGTTAGGCATAGATAACACAGGCTGGCCTTTGCTCTCAAGCACCAACACTGGACAGTGGAGGACTGGACTAGGGTCAGATGGTCAGATGAGACCGAGCTCGATAGTATTGGGTCAGATAAAAGGAAGTATGTGTGGACAGTGGTAGAAAAGCATTTGCAAAACAAGAAAGTACAGGGGACAGTAAAGTTTGAAGGAGGTTCCTTGATGGTTTGGGGATGCATAGGTTGGAATGGAATGGGAATTCTTGCAAAGGTGGAAGGGAAGATAAATGCTGAGCAGTATGTCTCCATTTTGGTGGATAATTTGCTTTCTACAATGCAAAATTCTGGAATCCCTAAGAAAAGCATTATCTTTCAACAAGATAATAACTCCAAGCACACCTTTAAAAGAGCCAAGGAGTGGCTTGAATCTCAAGGAATCAAGGTCCCTGATTGGCCAGCACAGTCTCCAGACCTTAATTCCATTGAGCATCTTTGGCAAATCCTCAAAAAGAAACTCAACAACCATGCAACACCACTAAGAGGAGTTTGGGAGCTTTGGTAGAGGATTGAAGTGGAATGGAGCAAGATAGAGGTTGAGGAGTGTCATAGACTAATAGAAAGCATGCCTAGAAGACTAGAGGCAGTGATAAAGGTAAAGGAAGGGCATATAAAATACTAAAATTGTAGAATAAAAATGTTGCTCAAAAAAGTGTCCCAATGACATGGCATTTTAATATGATTATATCTCAGTACCATGGAAACCAAATCACATGACCAAGGGCTCAGATTCAGGGCAAGGGTTAGGGCTATTGATCACCCAGCAAGGGTTAGAGCTAACACCCTTTGCTCCCCCTGCAAACATCAACTCTTTGCAAAATAGCCAAACATTGGGATACTTTTTTGAGCCACTGTAGTCATCATTATCATTTATATTGGCAATGCACTTTTCATGGGTAGCAACCACTCCTACACCCTGCAGAAGAAACAGGAGTTCATGAAATGCTGGAAGTCTAGGGACTTAGGTGATGCCAAGGAGTATTTAGGCATGTGCATCACCAGGGATTGCAAGACAAAAACCCTGAGGCTGGATCAAGTAGCTTATGCAAACAAGCTTGTCAAACGATTCAAGCTTGAGAACTGTAAACCAGCTTGAACACCACTTCCTAGTGGTTACATCCCTACAGCTTCAACAGGCAAACCAAATGCTTTACTCCACAGTCAATTGGTCATTGGATTATTGTTATTTATTATGCTTGGAACAAGACCTGACCTTGCCTATTCTGTAATCAAGATGTCACAGTTCTCTGCAAATCCTATGCAGGAACATCTAGACAAAGTGCTGTATATCTGTCACTACCTGGCTAGTACCAGAGACCTTTGTCTAGAGTATGATGGAAACAGCAGTGCTGGTTTCCTTTCATACAGTGACATTGATTGGGTAGGAGACCTGGAGACCAGGTGGTCTACCACAGGTTATGCAATATTCCTCACAAATGGCATAGTCAGTTGGCTGTCATGCCAACAGCAGAAGGTGACCTTGTCAAGCACAGAAGCTGAATATGTTGGCATGACTAAGGCAGCTGAGCAGCTTCATTGGATCTGGTCATTGTTCTCTGAACTATCATACCACCAACCTCCATTTATGCTCTATGCAGATAACCAAGGCGCTATATTTCTTGCCTCCAATCCCACACAGGAAGGATGAACAAAGCATATTGCTATACCCTTCCACTATATCAGGGAATGCATCATGGATGGAGTTATCAAACTCTTTTACATTCCTACTGATAAGCAGGTTGCAGACATCTTTATGAAGAATCTGACATGGCAGAAATTTGAAAACAATTGGAAATGTCTCACTCTCACCATTTATCCTACACCGAAAGAAACATGAATATTGAAGGGGAGTGTTGGAAATATGGTTTATTTCTTATTATTTCTTCTATCATATTATCCTTTTCATATGCTACTTATATTCTTGGGTTGTCATCTGACCATTGTCACTTGACACAGGCTAGACTCACTGATGTCATATGCCTAGACCAGTGATGTCATTACATATGTCATTATGAGGTCATACCCTCAACCCTTGGATCCAGACACCACTGTCATGGATATGGTTAAGCCCTTGACCCAGGGTACAAGGGTTTCTCATGTCACCTGTCAGGGTATAGGGTTGACATCTTATATGGTAGATCATATAATATATTTTCTACCAATGGGAGCCCACAGGCTAAAGACATTCCCTTTATATCATTTAGACTCAGTTCTAACCTTATACCAGTGATGTATAAGTAGAGAGCCCTTCAGGCTCTATAATCTTTAGTTCACTTAAGACTTCTCTCCACTCTCCAGTCAGATCTCTAAGCTTCTCATTGGCTCTTCATTGTCTACTTCTATCTCTCTACCACTCTTGATCAGCACTAGTCAAGTCTAGCCTCTTATCTTCAAGCACCTCCCTCAATAGACCAATGCTCCCATCTGGATGTGAGTTTTCTCCACACTCCACTTCCTACACTATTTCCTGCACCATCAGGATAGTATCAATTCTGATAGCATTTGATTGCATTGATGCTGGTGCTGGTTCAGTCTACAGACAGAGGGTTTTTCCTCCTTCCTCTTAGGGAGGATGTCAATTCTTGCAGATTATCTGCTACACCTTTTCAGTGTTCTACTATGATCTGTATTTGATCTGTGAGTGTTCCCAATGCACTCCAAGTATGGTCTATATTTAGACCATGTCCCTCCATCTGTGCTCGATCACAGTTATTTCATCCTCTGTGGTATTCATGAGTTGTGAATTTGGATGGGTAGCATAACACTACATTTGGTCTGTGATCACTGTTAATCACAGCTTTAGATATATGTTCTATCCTATTATTACATTTGGTGCAACATCCACCTTTGTGGATCACACCATAGAAGAAGGACCAGTTCCATCTTTCTTTTGTAGAGCCACTCTCTATGTTTAGGAATGTGAACTCATCATCCAAATCCATATCCTCACCAGATATTCTGAGCAAAGCACTACATACTTCCTCAACAAATGAACAGAACAATATTGTTCCATTCTTTTCAATCCATATTTTTCCTTGAGGAGTGTCTACTAACACTTTCTTGTTCCAGGCATAAACGCCCTCAGTATCTTTGATACATTTGCAACTTCAGTTGACAATACCTCATAGAATATATTCCACCATTTCTTTACAGTTGGGTTGCTGCACATTGTGCAGTGCCAACATTGTATGGCACAAGATATCTAGACAGCATTCATCTAGGCACTGGATACAATTAGCCATCATATACAGTGCCATTTGCAGACAACTGTCTGCTGGACAGGAGGGTTCAAGCATTGCTCAATTCCCCTCATCTACACCTTGATGAAATTCTCATTCTGTAAATTCTCACAGCACTGCTAGTGCCTCTCCAATTGAGGAATTAGGATTTTGTAGCCCCTCAGCTACATGATACATATGGAAGCAACATTCCTTGCACACCTGTGTGCATGTCACCCCATATAATGATGACCATTCCCAATTGTCCAAGCAAGGGATCTCAGTTTCTACTCTAGCAGTACTTTGTCCACTATTTTCTTCCAAATCATGTTCAATGCTCAACATCAAATATTGGACAATATTATTGTCCTCAGAGGATTCTTCCTCATGGTGTATGGCACCAAAGTAGGTGACTGGTTCATCATCATCACCTACTTCAGAACATTCTTCATAGTATCCAAAAGGTTCTTCCTCAATGTTTTCAATGTCATCGAGATTTTCCTCAATCTCATCTAAAAAATGTATGACTTCTTGTGGAGCTGAAGGCTCCTTATTTACTGGTTCCATTTGGTCAGCTTTGGCTGACCTTCCCATGTCACAGGAGTGTCCCTGCTCCATTCCCTCTTCTTGCACTTCAGCTGCAAATAATTGCAGCTTAGCCACTGTACTCAGTCTCTCCTTGTGAGGTAGATCTAAGGGACAGTTGTTCAAATAGTGGCCTTCATGGCCACATTCATAGTACATTATCCCTGGAAGGAATTTCCAGGGATTATTATTTATCTTTTCATATGTATGGATCTGATGACTCTTTTGCTGGTGGGCAGTCCCACCCTTCCCTTTGTTTTTAGGAAAGAATTTTGCCTTTCAGCGATAAATTGTATTTTCTCTTTTGAAATACTTAGGGCCTTCTTGGGCTGAAGAGTTCTGCAAACTCTTCTTATCATGTGGGTGCGAACCACTTTGTCCCTGGGAGGATTTTCCTCTGGAGACAGTGTGGCTCATTCTCATATGCATATTTATTGCTTTCTGTGTGGTCTCCATTCTCCACACTTCCTCAAGGATTTCCTCAATAGTTGAATGCTCAGTGGATATTCTGCAAGCTTCAAAAATACTTTGAATGATTGAGTGGAGTAACCCACAGAGGAATTTCCTCCTAAACAAGTAATTGTCGGGGGCTGCACCATTCGGTGTATACAATGTTTTAGGTCATTATAGTACCTGAGTGCTCCTTTATCAGGAGTGAATCTTGTATGATCATATTGATCTGTGGTATTCTGTGCTGACGCCTCATGGAAAAATCATTTGAATAGTCCACAGATCATATTCTCAAAGGACCAGAATGGGACCTGTCAGTCTGGCAAGTTGATCTCTTGGTCATACCATTGGGAGGCTAATGCCTCCAAGTACAATCTGGTCCAGTGACCTTAAATGTATGGAAGTACTTTAATAACTGGCTTAGCCAGTCATCAAACTTTTCCAGGTCATCCTGGCCACCATATTTCCCTGGCTTTGGTGGATTCATTGCCTTCACTTCAGGTCATATGGGACCAGTCAGTTGTCCAATTTGTTTTCAGATATGCTGTGCATATTGACAAAATGCCACTAACTCCAGAATAGTCTTTCTGGAGTTTCCTGCACATCTAATGCTTCTGAAGGTTCCTGTGCTTCTGATGCTTCTGGAAGTTCCTGTACTTCCAGTGGTTCCAGTGGTTCCGAACCTTCCTGAAATAATTGCTTGGCAATATTCCCTTTACATATACATTACTATATTCTTCATTCAAATTCTTTCCCTGATACTTATTAAGATACAAGCATGCCTCAACCTCATACTATTTAGTCTCTTCACTTCACTCCCAAACACCTCAGTTGTTTTTGCCCATCTTAGGCAGCAGCTGAGGTGAGTTGAAAGCTTCTTAATACTTACTCTTAAACTAATGTACCATAGCCTCAGTTTGCTCTGGTATTGCTAGCCAGACCTCTACTTTTCACATATATCATTGTTGCATGGAATCCATGTATTGTGTGTTATCCAGGGTGAATCCCTTCAGATATTGGCAACAAGGCTGATGTTCATGGGGTCTACCCCCACCAAGGATATGATTTTCATCAGGATCCTCATCCTTGTCATCCTTGTTGAGCATATTGTTGTCACCATCTGGGTCATCAGGAGACCCTCCACTTGGGGGACCTCTTCTAGGAGGACCCCCTCCTCCAGGGTGTCTGCCCCCAGGAGGAGGAGGAGGAGGAGGAGGATTGTTTCCTCCATTTCCTCTCAAACACATGTCATCCTCGTTTTTGTCATCATTGCTACTTCCTCCAGGATCTCCTCATTTGCCAAGGGGTACTGCTTTGTTGCCTGTAGCAATGGCATGATCTTGCACCATCTGATGGAGGATTGCTGTTCCTCTCTGCCTTCTGAACATGTGTCAGATTATATCCAAACTATGTCCAGATAGATATGCAGGACAATTAGGCATGTTAGGGGCAAGACCACCCTGGCTATCTTCTATACTGGTAGGCGCAGTACAACCTTTCCCTAGAGGGTTTTTCCTCTGTAATAGGATGCTAAATAACACCTGGGATGATTGTCCCTTGACTTTAATTGATGCTGTTGCATCTGGACTACTAGCTCTGCTAGCTAGTCCCTCGACACCCTCTGCAGTGAGCGCTTGCTTCAATCACTCAATTGTTGTTGCTTGATGCAACCCAGGGTTTATTCCATGATTATGGAACCCTTCTGGACCATGTCTGTATTCCAGCCATTGATGCTGGACTCCATCCAGAAACTTGTTCACAGCTGCTAGGGCTAAACAAGGGTCAATGGAAACCTCCTTCCTGAGCAGTTCCCTAATTGAAGGCACTATGCCTTCAGTATAAACCTGCATGAGAGGACTCTCTGTCCTCAAGGGAGAAAATGGGACATTATGAACCCTTGAGTTATTATACTTGGTGTTCTGAGGAGTCAATAGACTCATCGGGTCATTGATAGCTTCAGTGATCCTCTCCATACTCCTCTCAGTACTACTCATTGTTTGGGAGATGTTTAGGTCTCCGGGCATAGACATCTCAGCCTCTGGCTGGATAGTCTCAACCTGGGGAACTTCTCCTTTTTTTACCTTCTTCAACTTTTTACGAGTCTCAGCAGTCTTTTTCAGTGGCTGACAACTATTGTCATCAGGTGGGGGGTTATCCCCACCACTGGACAGCTTTCTCGCCACCATTTTTGCACTACTGCAAGTTACCATTCAACTCATAGTGAATACTTTGAACTTAAATGTTCAAAAAAGTTGTAAAGGGTGATAGATCCTATGCCTTAAAATCACACAAGTGAATGATATCAAATGGTATTCACTAGATGATATGTAAAGACAAAAATAGGATGCCCTACAAGTAACTAGGCAAAATTTTATATACTAAACATGGCACATGTGATATTAGAATCACATTTGCCCAGTAGTTACTGCTGGATATATCTGTACATTTGGCCCCTAACACACCCCTCCAAAAACTTTGAGATGGGCATGTGAGTCATGGAAGCACTGATTCCAGAACTCTTCTGCTCAGCATCCTCACCATCTGTTGCTGCTGCACCTTCATCAACAATGACAACAACAACAGCTACTGCAACTCCCCAACCAGGTTTGATTGCTGCATACACCTGAGACTTAGATATTCCATGCATCCTCAAAGCTTTCTTGTCATTTCTAACTGCTCTGAAGGAGTATCATGTCAAGATGACCAAGTTCTATATATGTACCTCCCACACCTAATAAAAGACTACTACAGTTGGCTATAGAGAATTCAGTTTGCATAGTAGTCAACATAGAAAATTTTGATGTTGGGTGTGCCTACCACTGACAACATTGCTCAACATTGGCTGTGTAGTATGTCACATGCTACAGTATTTTTTCCTTTTTCCTAATGTAGATGAGGTGATTCATCTGGTGGCAGTGATGCAGTTCACTGGGTTTCATTCTGTTGTCAGGACAATGTGGGCAGTTGACAATGGTGAGCTCAGACAAACAAGATCACATCAATGTTTTATGACAGCATTAAGAATGAGTCAGGTTGTTTGGATCATACTGTGCAGCATTCATGTTGAACAAGACAATGAATAAGTTGGTGGATGTACTGTTCAATCAACATATTTTACATATACACCTTGGTCATGCTTGGTGTCTACTAGTTCTCTAACTTTGCAGAGAGCAGATTGTTTCTGGCTGAGAAAAACCTCCCCTGTTGTAGAGGAACTGTATAGTAATTAGATAATTTTATTCTCATGATGGAATTGTTCCTATGGGTCGCTTTGCAGAGAGCAGGACATTTCTGGCTGAGAAAACCCTCCCCCACTACCGTGGGAGTCGGGGACTCGAGCATGATCGGAATACGTAATTTTACATAATCACTTATGTATTATATCATTATTATACTGCTCGAGCCCAGGCACTGACAGCGGGTATATATAGGAAACCACATCTCGATCACTGGTATGCATAGAAAGACGGACAAGTTCTGCTCTACCTGCCCAAACTCACATCAGTTCCACCACAAAAGACCACCCACTTGCATCGGATCCTCTCATGTGGCCCCGCACCATCCGCTTCCTTCGCAGCTTCCGTCACCCCCAGGGGATCAACTTGAACCCGGTGGGGTTGCAGCACCCTTGCCTTTCCGACCTCACCACGGAGCTGAAGGGCGCACGCAAATTTTCGTTGACTTCGGTATGCATATTGCGGTCATCGGCACCACCCGTGACTGACATACGTGTTGGTTGAACAGCTCATGGCCCTCATCGCGTGAGCGCCTCATCTCATATGTATCAGCGCTTAGACGGGCAAATATTGATGGTTATTGCTGACTCAGCATCCTTGCCATCTCCGGATCCAAGGCATTACAACTGGTAGCGCTCACGCTGCTTATTTATACCATCAGTCTTCATCTCGCCATCAACACTAGTTTCGTCCACGTAAGGACTCTCCGTCACCAACTCCCGTCACGATCTAATTTCTCTTCAGGATTATCCCACCCTATCACGATTCCTCCATGTTATACCCCCCCTGGGCACATCAGGCATGGCCAGCGTTGCGCTCGTTTCCGACTTAAAATCGCCCGCCCTCGCAGTGGTTGCCCTTTCTTTGGGTCTCTTGCCGCTGGTCACCATAGCCATTTACCAGGGAATACTCTGTGCTGAAATGTCCGCAGCAGAGTTGCCTATGCAGATGCAGCATGTCCCAGCGTCTGCCGCGTCAGGTTCTGCTGATACCAGTCGTGTAGATCGAGCTGGGCGATTGTAAGGATCCAGTAACGACTATGCCCCGACGACGACACTAATCCGACCTCGGAACCGTCTTGGAAACTTTGGAATGCACCACATTGGATCCCTCTCCGATTTCACCAGCCCCTTGAATATATGTTCGTATATCACCTTTTCTTTCATTTTATGATTTCACGGTTGTCACTTGCAATGCTAGCCCTTTCATTTACCTATGTTTCCCTTTATCCTCTTCCTTCACGTTTCACTCGTCCTTTGTACTTACTATGACGCCAGTGGCTGCTGTGCAGCCCAAGTTTTCTCTCTCACTACGTGTTTAAGACTGGCCTGTACCAATAACTACAGTTATAGACAGGCAAAGTCAACAATGTTAATCCCGGAACTGGATGAAATTTTTGCATAAAGTTGTAGACATTGGGAATGGGCTCAGAATAGTGAGATATGTTGAAAAACGGACCCATCCGAAATTTGTCCAGCGAGTTTTTGGAAGCCATATTTTTACGACACGTGTATGTATGAATAAATAAATCTGTACATGTGATCATGATGTATAGATTCCCTAAATCTATTTGCAATTGCCCCTCTACCACAGAAACGGTCGGCTCAGTCGGGAGAGCCAGCACGGGAATGGGATAGCGGAGAGCGAATCACGGACGATCTGACCGAGCTGCTACTCTTGCAGACCAGTCAAGTCCATCCTTGAAAGAACTTGGCATCCCGATGCCGTCTTTGAGGTGGGCTGACTCACATCGCCGACTCGTCTCATGTGTCATAGAGGACCCCTTGGTAAAAGCGAAGCGCAAGGTCAGAGTCAGTATGAGCCTCAGGTTTGCAACGGTAGGTTTCGGATGGCACGGGCAGAGCATGCGCTGTCTCGCCCGAATCAAAAACCGGGGTTGTTTTCCAGGTCGTAGCTAAGATTCCTGGGTACAAAGCATGTATGTTGGGCACGATCTGAAACTCGCTTTGCTCATTATCTGCGACAGATGCTCGAATCCGTCATCGGCATTGAGCTTTGATGAATCGGATAGGATCACTCGGGTGGTGGATGAATGGAACGGCAAGGAATTACCGAGTCGTTATGGCGCAGAGTGGCTTCGATCATTGAATGTGCGGATCACTCCGTGGCTGGTCAAAGTCCTTGAGAATGGTGCACCACCAGGGGCTCGGTCAAGGTGTGAGTGAATCACACGAGGTAGTTTGACTCAGCTGCATAATACATCTTTTTATCAGTCCTACACTTGAGGATATATTATCTCTCTCGCATGTGATCTCAGTATCTTTCCCCACTCTGTTTCATGTGCCTGAATATTCTGGAAATAATCTGGTCAGCTGAGGAGGGAGTGCGGCGGGAAATAATAGGGAGTTAAGTAGCGATCATTTTGATCAGCGATATCATCTCCTCGCCCTCTCTTGCACTGTTCGTTCAAAATGGCATCCTCGTAAGTCCTATCGACGAGATGTTCTTGGTTGAATCTTGATCTCAGCATGCGAATGTGTAGAAAAGCACAATCTGTTTCGCCTCTGGCGCCGTTGGGTATCGAGGCTGCGCTGAAGGCGAAAGAGGATCCCTCTTTCGTCCCTCGCCCCAAGATCTTTGACGAGTTTGCACTCACGGATCGCGTTGGGCTCGTGTCAGGAGGTAACAGGGGTCTTGGACTCGAGATGGCGATCGCGCTCGCTGAGGCGGGTGCGCGGGTGGTTCACTGCCTCGATCTGCCCGAGGAACCGTCGGAGGTGTTCAAAGCGGCTCAGGAATATGTGAGCAAGTTAGGAAACGGATCGAGGCTGGAGTACTCTAGTGCGGATGTGAGGAATCAGGAGGTGCTGTGGAAGAAAACGGACGAGATTGGGGACAAGGAGCAGCGATTTGACTTTTGCGTTGCAGCGGCGGGGATCTTGAAGGCGGACACGGATTGCCTAGAGTACCCTGGGCAGGAGTTCAAAGACGTAAGTGGGCATGATCGGATTGGGGAAGGGATGCGCTGATTGTTGGTGGTGCAGGTGCTGGAGGTGAACACGACGGGCGTGCTGTTCACAGCGCAGGCCGCTGGACGACAGATGGCGCGGTTCGGGCGCGGGGGAAGCATTATTCTGATTGCGTCGATGTCGGGAAGCACCGCGAACAAGGTGAGCAGACATGGTGATGGGTAGGAACGAAACTGAGTCGGGGACAGGGCCACGCATGGGTGCCGTACAACACGTCCAAGTCGGCGGTGCTGCAGATGGGGCGGAGCATGGCGTGTGAACTTGGGACGAAGAACATCCGGGTCAACACTCTCTCCCCCGGATACATGTACACCCAGTGAGTCGGATATGATGTGACGGTCCATGTGCTGACATCGGTCGATCGATCAACCCAGGATGACTGCGGCGTACCTGGACAAGCAGCCCCACCTCTACGACAAGTGGTCGAGCACGAACCCGCTCGGCCGTTTCGGGCGTCCTGACGAGCTGCGGGGGGTGGTGACGTGGCTCGCGTCGGATGCGTCGACTTTCTGCACGGGAAGCGAGTGCGTGTCTGTCTTTTTTTCTATCCGTCGCCGCTGAGTGTGGATTGCAGTATTTTGGTGAGTGGTGGACAGCATGCGTGGTGACACAGTGCATGGCACACTGAGAGGCCGAAGGCAATCTGCATATAAGTATACGATGCAGCTATAATATGAACAAGTGTTGCCCTCGGATGATTCGTGAAAGGTATTGTAGTAAGAGGCTACAGTATACAATGTTCTCACTCAATTCCTCCTTGTTTGTTAAGTTACGATCTTCTTTCCTTCTCGCTCTGAAGAGCGCGGTGTACAGTTGGCCGTGAGTGAACAGATCAATTTGTAGGTCAAGAACAGTGCAAGCGAGCACGAGCCGTCGAAGGTCATGTTATACGCTAATCGAAAGGGAAACTGCCGACATGAAACAGTCCAATCTGAGTTCGGAGGGGCGAAGTTGTAAAGTTGAAGGTTATGCAGCCAATGCAGTGAGCGCATTGCTCGTTAGCAGCTGGATCTCCACGCGAAGCGACGATGAATTTTGACAATGCGCACACGCGCGTTGTCTTCTACCATGGGCCTACGATGCGGTGAACGTTACACGCGGTCGCCATGAGGCCCATGATGTGACTGAAGACAAAAAGGAGCTAACGTCACCGATCACGGCACTTCCAAATACGGCAGTCACGCGGGTGGACTTATTTGTTGAAGTGGCCAACCAATCAGAGCTTACAAATCGTGCTAGAATGTAATCTGCAATATGCCCTTCGCCTACTAAACACGCGCGCGGCGAGATGATGACCGTATCAAGCATTCCATCTGCCTTCGAAGTCCTTGTGTTCCTTCGGACCCACAGATCATTCCAATAGGTTTTCCAGAGATCGACGCGGAATTGGTTTCGGGTGTTCCGAAAAACCTTCGCCAATAACCGGGCGTATCTTTGGGGTTCGGGTGATTCTGCTTTCTGCGAACTGATGACACAGACGGCCCCACGCAGGGGTATCCTGGCCTTGCCAAGCTGATCCGGCCATTCCGCAGGCATGCCAACCTGTATGCTTAATACCCAGCCCTGCTTTTGCCCTGCTTGATTGCTCACGCCATCTCGTTGACTTTACCTTTTTCGTCCCCCGTACCAGCATGCACCACGCGCTGTTCATGTCCACGTTGATTACTTCCCACGACGACTGGGCTTGAATTATGCTGCAATCGTATGTTCGCAATCCAGTTTTGGTTGGTACCTCCGACATAACAAAAGGCAGATCCAATTGTAGAGAAAACCTTGTTGTTTTCCACATGACAAGACGAAACGAATCCGATACATGCGATCCGCTGCTATGTCGAGGCCAACCTAAAACCCAAGCAGGTCAGTTGGATTCATCTTGCCGACAACCTTAGTCGGTTCTTCCCGGGTATCCTGTGCAGCCTGAGTGGAGTGTCCCAGCTCCACCCAACTCTTTGGTCTGTGACGGGAACTTCTGGCTCAGCATGAATACATCCATTCAATGCGTGACTATCAACGGCGGACCAATATTTGCACGAAGAACGCTAATAAATGGATATGTGATGGTGGCCTGGACGGTGCCACAGTACAAACCGTATCGATTCACCTTTTGCCAGAGAGAATTGGTTAGTGGCCGACATCGTTCACTTTCTTCACTGTGTGATTTGGCCTTATTTCCTTCTTGCGTGGGTAGCATATCAACTCGGGACACAAAGCATCCCTCTCTTCCGAGCTCACAAGAGAGCTGGAGGATTTGCGGAAGTTTTCATTGAACCCGGTATGTATCTCTTTGATCGGCTCTGGCATCGTCGTAAGACCGCACATACCCATTCATAGTTCGAAGCCCGGAGGCATCACGCATGTCGAGATATGCAGATTGAGAGCATAAGGAATTCCACACCTGACACCCTGAATGACCTAAAACACCATATTCGGCATGATGTTCAACGGTGATTCTTTGTTCCTCCTGCGAATTCACCAGATTAGAGACTGATCTACCCGAAATTTGGCCAGATACGTACGCAGTGGCTGTTGTGCTGCGGGTAATCCATGGAGAATCCTCCCCGATGTTGAATGACGATTTGATGGTCATTCGCATACAACAAGTTTCAAGAAATGTACAATCGATGATGCAACCTAGCGTGTTCCTCGTAGAACAGATACCAATTCGAAAACATGTCCCCGCGGTGTGTTGTCCATATTTGTACCATCCGTGGAGGTAGGTCACTTGTCTGGCACGGAGTGTCCGAGGTCCTTATCCGGCCGCAGCCAGAGAAACACCCGAGTGGCGCGTCTAGTGCATAGCTGCCAAGTACTGGACTTTCTTTTCGGTGGATCTGAGGTAACGCCTCTTAAGCTCCGCTGATGCTAGATCATTTAGGTTGCGCTTTCACATTCGGAAAATTTCACCGTCTCGGATTTTCGAAACGAATATTCGTACCTTCGGCCGCGAAGTTCAGCATACGTATACTCCCCACTGATTTCAGCATGTCCCCAGTTTCCATCTCTCCCGCTGTTCAGACATGGCCAACTCACCAGAGGGTTGCAACCCTTACCGTCGTATCACCAAGAACATCTTCCGTGCCATAGTGTTATCCCCCTTGATACTCTGGCAACGAGCAAATGTTGAAATACAGTAGACTTTCTCATAATGCACCAGGTAGTAATGCATATTAGCTCACACTGCATAGCGTCGGGGAACTGCGCTTGCGGCCTCTCCCAGCCAAAATGCACTCTAATAATGCATCAACATTTGTCGCTCCCGACGCTATGCATCATGAGGAAGTCTATTGTAAGTCTTGAACGAACGGAGATAAGGACTAACAGAAAACGCTCATTGCTAGATTATATCATTGCACACCTCTGAGCATTGATGTAACAAGTTCAGATCCCTAATTAGCCGAGATAAGCACGGTTGCCGCATGCTATCCATTTCTCCGCGCACCGAACTGTACTGCCTTGACCCGGACCATACATATAAGACGGACAAGGTCTGGTTTACCCGCCCCAACTCACATCAGTTCCACGTCTACAAAAGACCACGCATTTGCATCTGATGCTCTCATGTGGTTCTGCACTATCCACTTCCTTCGCAGCTTCCGTCACCCCCAACAGATCAACCCGGCGGGGGTGCAGTACCATTGCCTTTCCGACCTCACCACGGAGCTGAAGGGCGCGCGCAAATTTTCGTTGACTTCGGTATACACTCTGCGCTCGTCTGTGCCACCCGTGACTGATATACATGTTGGTTGAACAGCTCGTGGCCCTCATCGCGTGAGCCCCTCATCTCATATGTATCAGCATGGCACCGATGGTTACTACTGCTAGCTCAGCATCCATGCGCTCTCCGGATCCGAGGCATTACAACTGGTAGTGCTCACACTCCTTATTTATACCACTAGCCTTCATCTTACCGTTAACACTTGTTCCGTCCGTGTAAGGACTCTCCGTCACCCAGTCTCCGTGATCTAATTTCCCTTTAGGATCATCCCACCCTGTCAAGATTCCTCCATGTTATACCCTTCTTGGGTACATCCTGCATGGCCGGCGTTGGGCTCGTTTCCAACTTGAAATCGCCCGCCCTCGCAGTGGTTGCCCTTTTTTTGGGTCTCTTGCCGCTGGTCACCATAGTCATTTACCAGAGAATACTGTGTGCTGAAATGTCCGCAGCGGAATTACCTGTGCGGATGCGGCATGTGCCATCGTCTGCCACATCAGGTTCTGTTGATACCACAGTCGTGTAGATCGAGCTAGACTATCACGGTTACAAATGCCTAGGCTAGATCTAATCATATGTTCTCCTTCATCTTTCTCGGGGCTAGCGCGGGTATGATATCCATTGCAAATTGATGCCGACGACACACATATGAGCTCATTGATGTCGATGTGGGGTGTGAGCGTTCCTCGGGATATCGACGTATTAGGCAGTGCTGAGACGATAAGTAGACGCGCGGAGTTACTTACACTGGCAGTAATGATTGGATGCATCTTACAGTAATTATAGCAAGCATGGGAAACAAGGCTAGTACGCGCTACCATTTGCACTAGTAATCGATTATACGTGGTCAATTCCTTTCGCGATTATCATTTAATGGGGACTGCATGAAGTGACGAGACCCATGACTATTTGCAGACGTATAGCCCAAAGACTAGATACTCAGACCGACTCCCCTACCACTTCTGTCAGCTTTGCCTTATCCAGCCTAGGCACGAACGGATGCCATTGCATTGAAAGCGACCGATTCGTCGGAAGCACTGATATAAACCAGAACAGCGGAGCTAAATTAATGAAAAGCGATCGGCCAGCGACGTGTCGTCCAGGACACAGTGTATCCAAGGCACTATCGGGGGTCCGGGCAGTACCAAGTGAGATGGGCATGCCGTCGGCCAACTCCGTAAGGGGTAAGTGTGTAAATGGATGCATAACTGCCAGTGTCCATTCTTATCGAGACACGTTCCGTAGTCAAGCCCGAGGGATCTGGAAATGCGATGAGATGCCAGCCCGCATTCAGAGAAAATTATTTGCCATTGCAAGGAAGTAAACTACACCCAGATGATATCTGTGGTGCCATGATCATCGGTCCACGATCGAGATATATCAACTTGACTCCATGAACGTGTGCTGTTACCTCAGCAGGTGCAAAAAGTCCCGCACAAACAATGCAAAAATGGCCAAGGACAATCGTCTGGAGCTTGCAGGATGTCACGTCTCTAATTTTGAGGCTATTTCGCTCTCGACTGATGTTCGTCCACAACGGTGTTCGTGCTCCCGGCATAAAGGAAGACATTGAGGGGCGTCGTGGAGGAGGATCCAATTATTCTAGGAGGATAGGAAAGAATCGGACCGGAGGGACGGAAAGGCAATGGGTGGATCCATGGAGATCAGGAGTGGTGAAAAAAATACCTGAAGGAACCTAGTGCTAATGGCGATATGTGGATCCTACAATCAAGCGAATGTTGTATTGTCGTGAGCAAAGCAACAGTACAGTACAGTACAGAAATGATAAATGGATTAAAAACCAACCCAAGAAACATCATGAGCTATCCAGCCGACAACACACTGCACACACGGCTCAGTTAAGGGTAGCCACTGTACCACATTACTAGTAGAGACTGCACTAGAGAGGATGAAGAGACTGTGGAGCAGACCACGACTGAGTAAGTGGGCGAGCCCAAATACGTCTATGATCAGATCTAGCTTAGGCATTTGTAACCGCGCTTGATCTTAAGCTTGATCTACACGACTATGGTATCAGTAGAACCCGACGTGGCAGACGCATGTTGCATCCGCACAGGTAATTCTGCTGTGGACATTTCAGCACGCAGTATTCCCTGGCAATGGGCTATGATGACCAGCGGCAAGAGACCCGAAAAGAGGGCAACCACTGCGAGGGCGGGCGAACTCAAGTCGGAAACAAGCGAAACGCTGGCCATGCAGGATATGCCCAGGGGGGTATAACATGGAGGAATCTTGACAGTGTGGGATAATTCCAAAGAGAAATTAGATCGCGGAGGTTAGGTGGTGGAGAGTCCTTACGTGAACGAAACGAGTGTTGAGGGCGAGATGAAGACTGGTGTTATAAATAAGGAACGTAAGCGCTACCAGTTGTATCTTTGCCTTGGATAATGACCATCAGTGCCGTGCCGATACATATGAGGTGGAGGCTCACGCGATGGGGGCCATGAGCTGTTCAACCAACATGTATATCAGTTACGGGTGGTGCAAACGAGCGCAAAATGTATACCAAAGTCAACGAAAATTTCCGCGCGCCTTTCAGCTCCGTGATGAGGTCGGAAAGGTAGGGGTCCTGCATTCCCGCCGGGTTGATCTGTTGGAGGTGATGGAAACTGCGAAGGAAGTGGATGATGCAGCACCACATGAGAGGATGAGATGCGAATGCGTGGTCTTTTGTGGACGTGGGACTGGGGCGACAACCAACTTGTCTATCTTATACGTGGTGGTTGAGGCCCATCAAGCCACCACGCAAGTGCATTTTGAGTGTGCCAAATCGCCTGCTGTGGAAGAGCTCGCGAATGTTCCTTTGGAAGCCTTGGGCATACCCAGGGCTCTCACGCAACGGTCCTGGACCGATAGGACCGATTTCGACCATCTGGGGGGCACATGATAGTACATAAGACGGCCGGGGAATTTTTCGGATTGATAGGTTACCTCCATACTGCCGAGGACCACAATAACTTGACTGCCTGCGCATACCGACACCACATGTCAACATTCTGTTACCCGCTTGGTGAGGGTCTCTGCTATACTAAATAAACACGGTTTACCGTCGATCGGAAAGAAGCGTGACTTACTTTTGAAGTATATAGGCAGAGCAACTCCCCAAAAGTAATATGCCAGTGGATCAGGAGGGAGAGAGACCAATCCTTGGTGACGGAAGCAGTCTAGTACTTGTTGTATAGAACGGTGACCACACGGACCACAGCAGCGACGCGCTGAAAAACGAAGGATACGTCCGATGACATCTGAATGGCTGTCAAATAGGGACTTGGTCACTAGCTGGGCGGAGGATGGATAGTTAATACAGGAACAGCGTCAATCGTTGTGTTTCTTATAAATTGAAGAACCTCCTCGGATAGTTTTATAAACCGACTGAGTGCTGCCAGTTGGATGCACATACCATCAGGCACGTTCCAAACACTATGCACATCCAAATCTTGGTCAAGTTTGTCGACGACGGATTGATCGCGAAACTGACGCAGTACTCCACTAAGAGTAGACGATGGACCAATTGTCACGGCACCTGATGCCATTGAGGTCGGCTTCCCCGCGGACGTCTGGGTGCAGATAAATCGGACTATGTCTCAAAGGCCATGCCATGTACAGGAACAAACGTGAGCCTACCTGAGTTTGATTTGCAAAGACGATAAACTGATCGATCTACTCCTGATGATCTGATCAGCATCTCCACGCCGCTTTGTTGATGGGGCAATGCAAGACCTCAAGTTGTTTCTGTAACGTCTGACAACATCGGCCGGCGTTCCGCGTTTACACATGAGCAGGGGGAAAGAGGAGGACCTTACGAGGTCGGTGACCACTGAGGATTTGATTCGGTGAAGAACAAGCAGACGAAGCCCCCGAGTGCAGAACTTGAAGGCAAGTTCTAGGCTTTTGGCAGTTACCATGACGAGTACAGTTGCCTCTCAAGTTCGTCGCGCTGTCCCCGCCATAGGATGTCCACTGTTCATGCTTTTCTAGCGCTGCAGCAGGGACCGGAAAGACATAATTTGGCAAAGCTGTGCCTATCAAAATGCTAACATTTTGAGACACATATACTCGAATATATGGATAACTATTATCAGGAAAAACAGTACTGTCAGAAGGAGGATGGAACGGAAGCTTTGCCATGGTGTGAAGCTACCGTTGTCCCAGCCGTGAAAGGACAAGTTTTTAAGATGGAGGAATTTCCAACCATCATAACATCCTACATCCATTTTCCAGCTAGAAACCAAGTAAACATGTTAGCTTGATGAGTTCCCGGGAGCGAAAAAAAAAATAGTATTCAGAGAACCGAGTCTCGACAACAAAAAACATCCAGAGGAAGTTTCTTTTAGACGGCACTTCCTATTTGCATTCGGTTGAAATCATCGTAGAAAAGATGGTGACATGAAACTGAATAAAAAAACTGGGCATGCTCACCTTCGCGCACCATCGACCGCATCCGTAGTATCTGCAACATCGAGCAGGAAGGTATATGGTGGCAATTTGTAACTCCGACCGAATAACCAGAAAAGAAAACCTTGTGCTCATCACGATTTCAGCATTCTCACGACAGCCGACGGCCTCAGGGATAACAGGATAACAAAAACTTTGCACAAATCCGCTAGCAAGTTCTGTGCCGATATCTCGTGAGTGTTTTCATCGAGGATATTCTGTGGTCAACGTATTCTTCACTATTTTTTCCAAAAATTTTCATGTGGTATACATCCAGATCGCTTGTTCGGATAGGTTGTTTAGCTTGGATAAGTTTTTTCTGAGCGCTGTTGTATTTCGTATATTCGGTTTTTTTGTTAGATATTTCGCTCATTGTTCACGTTTTGAATCGACGGTTCGTACGCTAACATGACCAAAGGATCACGAACCGTCAACTATGGAAGGCGCTCTCCCAAGCATGCCAGCTGAATCAGGTCCTTCTATCGTACAATGTAGGTGTCGCATCGCTGCTCGCCACAACTTGCTCTCACTACCAGTCCAGCGGTTGATCCCAACGTAACACCCGTGAAACGCAGGCCGGGTAGGCCCAAAGGCAGCGGAAAGAAACAGCCTTCGGAAAACCCTACAGTCGTTGGAGAGAAGATAAAGCGGCCTGTCGGACGGCCCAGGAAAGATGGCCTTCCTGCCGGCTCCGTCGGTACACGTCGAGCAACTCAATCACGCAAATCTACCGGAAAAGCCCACGCAGAACCCGCACAAGGACCCCCAGGGGTACCTTTTCCGGGCGTAAGCATCATCATTGTTGTCAAACATCCCACCTTTCTCAATACTTCCCTCCAGGCTTATTATCCTCAGCATCCCGGAATTCCCAATTGGCAGACAGGGTTCACCCCGTTGACCGCTCAGGCATCTGTCTCGGCACCTCCACTTGCTCTTTCCAATGGTACCACTGGCGGACCTTCTCATCAACCATATCATCCCGATCCCAATTTCAACAGGGATGGGTGGGAAGAACTACTGCGGGCGAAGCCTGATGCATTCTTGCAGTCTTTACTCGCAGCTCTGGCAGCCCCGAACCCGCTTCCAGGTGCAGGACCGACGGTCGAGGACGCCTTCAAATCTCATCTCAGTTCACTGGCCCCGTCCACGAATCAAACTAAAGACACTCATCCAATCCCCTCGCTTTACTCGATTCTCAAAACATTCTGGCTTCCGTCTTCCCCGGCGTACCTTTCCCTTATCGCTTCTGGCCCGAATGCTCGCACCCTCTCGGAGCACAGATTCTTTTATTGGGACCCCCTCCCACTTGTATTCAACGGCATTCCGTGCTCCACTTGTTCTTCTCTGCTCACGAACCGTGGGCGGATCAAATCCGGGCCAATCAAGGTTTACGATCTCGAAAAGCCATTTTTTATCATTGGCTGCGAATATATCTGCAAAAGTGCAGGCTGTATTGCTAACACGACATCAGAGGGCCGTAGATTTGCGAGCACGGACGCCTCGATCATGCAAGCCCTCCCGACAAGACTCAAGGAAGAATTCCCTGCTAAGCTACTCCAATGTGACTCCGACATGGGAAGCGGGACAAATGTCTGGAGCTGGCATGCGATGGGTGTTTCGAAGTCTCTCTGGAACATGGCAAAGGGCTGTTTGAAATCCGGCATGTCCAAGGACGCCATTCTCCATGTTATCGGCGCCATCCAGAATCCTGTCAAGGACGACAGGGAAAAGCAAGAAGAAGAGGAAGAGGAGGATGGCTCAGGTGAGGATGTCCAAGGCATTTCGGCAGTCACACAGCCTGACACCACCACACTGGCTACCCCACAAGTGCGTGTTTCCTTATCATCTCCAATCAATGATGTTCCTTATTGTCATGGTATACTTAGGACACTTCTGATGAATATGATAACGCATGGAAAGCCAATAGCGCCACGGCAGAAGCGGGTCCGAGTCAAGCTGCCGCAGCATCATCTCAACAACCTCAGTCGCAAGCACAAGTACAGCCCCAGGTCCATGGGCAGGCGCAGTCACAACCTTCCTCCTCCACAATGGCCAACGTTACTGCTGACGTTCCCGCGCCATCTTCGACTCCTGCCCAGCCGGCACCCTACACGTTTGCCCAACCTGGGCCCTACGTGAGCTATCCTTACGCCGGCTATGCCTACTTTGCGCCGCCCGCGCAAGGCCAAAACGTACCACCGCAGGCACATCCTGGAGCGGATCACAGCGGATTAAAGAGGTCATTCGGATATGGTGAGAATACGTCCGAAGTCGCGATTCTTGAACCCTCGCAAAAGCGCACAAGACATTGTTGCAAGTGCGGTTCCCAGGATTGCAAGGGGAAAGGAGGACGCACGTTCTGTCTCAATGCTTGCCAGGATTGCGGGAAGATTGACTGCCGTGGTAGGAACAGCAGGCGACCGGACAAAGTCTGCTCGGAGGCTTGGGTTTGAGATTCGGCGCGAAAATGGAGCACACTGGTTTCAATGCCAGAACGATTCTGTTTCGGATATGGGCTCAGAATATGTAAACATAGTCCTCGTGCTACCAATAGATGTGTCAAGCTGTATTCCTTATATTCTTTTGTCTCTCGACAATCTCCAATTCAAGGAAATATTTCTCCCGCGAAGTAGACGACCATGACACTACGCGGAGAAACCTCGGGAACGGAAGCAAAAATCGACCCAGCTTTATCCGTGCTGTGTAGCACGGCGGTGAGTTGCAACAGGGACAATAAAGACCAACCTATTCTGGACACAGGCTTGGAAGGTCTTCCTCAATTGACATCATCGATAACGGTTGGAATATAGAACGTGAGGACACCTCCTGCATCCGCCACATCTCCGATGTACACGTAGAGAATAGCGCAATGATTTTGACAAATGCCTATATTAGCAACGGTAGGAAACTCACAAGCAAAACAGTAGAAAGGTCACATACATGCAATAGTCGTAGTCGAGACGACATGACTGTTGAGAAATTTGATGAAGCTGCGAATGGAGACATGCACGGAGAATAGTTTGTCCGGATCAGGGTTTTCCACAGCTTCGGGTTCGGGTGCGTTCTCGTCGGGGGCCTGTCCTAAAATACGACCGCACACTGGTTAAGAGTGCGATATTTAGGCGAGAAGGTGACCACATACTCATGGAAGGGTTCGTACACCCGACCCATTGCGTTTCAAGTTTGACCGTGTCTGTACTGATCGCGATTTGAAGTTTGCCACTGTTGTTGGCACGGAGAGCTAATACATCGGAGAGAGGGCGGAGTCTCTCGACAATCGTGCGCATCTTCTGTAACTGGGGCAATAAAATGGTGACCTGACCCATTATTTCTTCACTTTCTTCGTTTCAATTCTGAAGTTGAGGAAACACACATCTGGCTCAGGACACAGGGGTTCACGGAGTTTGTCGACCTCGGAAGGACGCATCACGTCGATTCGGACGTCGTGTGCCACGCGTACCTTTCGACCTGACCGTGATACACCGAGCATTTCGAAGCTAAGCACGGCTTGGTCGTTCTTCTTGGCCAGTTTCATGACAAGCTCGTCAGCATCATACGTGGGCAGGATCGCAGCTGCTACTGAAGAAGAGGATGCTGAAGAGGATGACGACCGGAGGGCAGAGAGAAGTGCTTCCATTGAGAGCGAGACGGTGATCTTATTTTCCGCGTTGGATTGTATCCGGTAGTCGGTAAACAACGATTCGACCTTGACCACGCTGTTCCTGGAGTCAAATAGAGGATGTAGTTTGATGCAAGCGCGACCTACGACCAGACCTGGATGCCACCTTCGTTGGCGTCATCGTTGCAGATGATGTGCATCTCGTCCTCTGTGAACTTGATGATGCATTTCTTTTGTAGCTTCTCGACGGCCTGTATGATGCCTGGTCCAACTAAATTAAACAGAATATAAGCCAGAAAGGCGATGAACTCACGGAAGAATATCGGAATACTCTCTACTGTTGCTCTGAAGCGCATCCCAGGTGTCGATTTGGAGCGAGTCACGACTCGGAACGCGACGCGACTTGTACGGTCATGTGCCCGGCTGGATGTTTCCGGGAAAGGGTGATTCGCGATTCGCTTCTGCGGGGGTTCACTTAAGTACTCCACTCAGGGTTGACAGAAGCCAACATCGATTCTTTCTTCCATCCAGTCATGTCCAGAGAAATCATCAACATCCAGGCAAGATAATCTGTCCCATTCTACTTCCCCGTAACTGATTATCTTTCGTTCATTGATAGGCTGGTCAGGTAACCGGATTCTAACTCGGGTCAAGAACCCTAATACCTGACCGAAAAATTGCAGGCCGGAAACCAAGTCGGAGAGAGGTTCTGGAAGATGCTCCTCGCCGAGCATGGGCTTAACGACTCAGGGGTAGGTTCCTGCTGTCATGTCGTATTTTTCTTCGGGTAATGACCTGGTCGGCGTTTGAACGTGGAACCTTTGTCCTCTCAGATGTACGTGGGCAATGATCCTCTACAAATAGAGCGTGTCAGTATTTTGCTAAAAAATTGCAAACCTGATCTCATACCCGTTCCTCAGGCTGGGGTGTATTTTACCCCCGTCGATTCCAGTGGCCCGACCAAGTACGTCCCGAGGAGTGTTCAGGTCGATCTCGAGACCGGAGTTTGCAACAATGTCAGTTTTCATGGTGCATTCAAAGTCGAGCGAGGCTCACGCTGTTACAGTTAAGATCTGGGCCGCTTGGAAATCTCTTCCGACCGGACACATTCTTCACTGGTGAATCAGGGGCTGGTAACAACTGGGCAAAGGGATGTGAGTTAAGACTATATTCTTATGTGCAATTACCTAGGCTCATTCTTCTCGGGAGGTAGACTACACTGAAGGTATGGCGTGCAGATTCTCGATCGCAAGCTTCAACTAGAACTACATTCAGGTGCCGAGCTCATTGATCCCATTCTTGACATCATAAGAAGACAGTCGGAGTCATGTGATGCCCTTCAAGGCTTTCAAATCATTCACTCTCTTGGTGGAGGCACCGGTGCTGGTCTTGGTTCTCTGCTCCTATCCAAGTTGCGCGAGGCAAGCTATAACCACTTCTTCGCGGTAAGTCGACCCTGATGGTTTGTAGGAATACCCTGATCGCATGCTTCAAACCTTTTCAATTTTGCCCTCGCCGAACGTCAGTCTGCTAGCTATGTGGTAAGGATCTAGCTGACAGCCACTCAGGTGTCAGAAACAGTCGTAGAAGTCAGTTTCTATGTTCTTTGATCCATCGGATTACTAATCAGCAAATAGCCATATAATGCTCTACTCTCTATTCATCAACTTGTTGACAACTGTGACCTGACGATATGCATCGATAACGAGGCGTTGTGTGTACAATTGACTAATGCTTCTTCAGGCTACTGAGCACGAGCAGGTACGATATCGCCGTTCGAACACTCAAAATTAAGACCCCAAACTTCGATGATCTCAATCAGGTAAGTTACTTGACCTTTGATGATAGTCCGTCGTTGATTCTGATTATGCACGTAGCTCATCTCGAAAGTCATGTGTGGTGTTAGTACAAGTCTTCGGTTCCCCGGACAGTTGAATGGGTAGGTTCCCCTTCGCATTTGATCTCATGGAAGTGAATGTTGTTGCCAGTGACTTGCGGAAACTTGGCATGAATTTGATCCCATTCCCCCGAGTAGGTTACTAAGAGTAAATCGACCTTCTTGATTTTGACTATGCACCCCAGCTTCACTTCCTCATGCCAAGCTTTGCGCCATTCTATGATCCGAAGGCTAAGGCATTCCAAAAGCTCTCCGTCCCTGAATTGACCTCATCGTAAGTGTTATGGCATGCAACTTGGTCAATTCTCTCATCTCTCTAGGCTTTTCGATCGCCGAAACTTATTGGTCGCATGCGATCCACGCTTCGGGTAAGTATTTAATTATTTCTTTCCGGTTGAGCTCGTCAATATCTCTGTAGACGATATCTTACTGCTGCGTGCATTTTCCGAGGAAAAGTGTCTTCTAACGAGGTACGTGGATATGCCTTGCTGGCAGAACCCCGACTAATAACTACTCTTCTTCAGGCAGAGGTAGAGATCTACATTACCCTGTTATCGTTTGCTGAAGCTTGTGGCAGACTTCCGTTGCTCAACTGCAGCGCAAGAACTCCAACCTTTTCGTAGAGTAAGTATCAGTGTGTTCCGAAGATTCACACAACCTGAACAACATGATCTAGGTGGATTCCTGATAACGTTTCCGTGTCGTTGTGCTCGGTGCCCCCAGTCGGACAACCACAGGTTTGTCTGGCCTCACATGTTGTATATAATATTTCTTGAGTACCATAGGCCGGCATTGCACTTGCGAACTCGACCTGCATGCAAGAGCTATTCAAGCGTAACCTTACCCAGGTCAGTGTTCTTCCTAATGCTCAGCGACTTTATAATTGATCCTTTGGCCAAAAGTTCTCCGTGATGTTCAAACGACGGGCGTTCCTCCACTGGTACACTGGAGAGGGAATGGATATTATGGAATTCTCCGAAGCAGAGAGTAACACGTACGATTTGATGTGAGAGACCGATCCTATAATTTACCCCATTCGACAGCTAATCTTTTTTATCGCTGTGCAGTGCTGAGTATCAGCAGGTGAGTCGCTTTAACTCCGAATCCCGCGGTCCGTTCCAATATGATTATTATAGTATCAGGAAGCGAGTGTCGAGGAAGAGGAAGAGGAAGAGGAAGCGGCAGAACAATAATGCACTATCGACCGCTACGAGTTTCGTCCCTCCATGTTTTGTCATTTCCTTTGCCCTTTTGATTTCTTGCACATCTGGATTTCATTAACATCGTACTTGCTGATTTGTTTAGTAATTAGCTTTCGGGCCAATCATGTTTTATCCTGCATAAATACAACTTGCCCGTCCTCGCCGCATTTCGTCGCAAGGGTAAGCATTCGATCCCGATGCCAATACTCGAGGCACTTCTCTCTGGATGAATTCGGGAGTCCCATGGGCTTAGCTTTCTATCAAAGTTTGATTTCATGATTACAGCATCATCGCCGTGAAAAATTTTCGCAACGGACATGTGCCAATTCTCCTCAGCGGCTGCACCACGACGGAGAATCTTCGGAGTAATCATGAATAAGGCTGTTAATGTCGACGGACCGCGTGACCCGGGGACCAGGCTGTAGTATGAGTTTCAAGTTCAGTTCTCCGATTGCGTGGGGTATAAGAACAGGTCGCTGAGCAAAGGGCTTTTCATTCTTCCCTGTGAGAACTAACCACTCAGATTCATCATGTCAGACTCGTACGAATGGCCCTCCCGTTTTCTTGAGTTGAAACGCGAGCTTGTCTCGGTGACAACAGAAGAGCGCCTCACAGCGTCGTGGAATGATATCCTCAGCGAGCTAGCTACATGCACCGCCGAGATCGCGCAGACTGGTACCAACGTAATCTTGGTGTTGATGGGTTCTGCAGTGACTCCTGGCTGATATCGTCCAATAGGTCGTTCCCCAAGTCAACTTTGCAGACCTGGACAAGTTGACCCCCGAAGAGATCGACATGATCAAACGCAAAGGCTCAGTCGTCATCCGCGATGTCGTTGATACCAAGACAGCCTCTGGCTGGAAGACGGAGCTTGAGAAATTCATCAAAACTAACCCTCATATCGATGGTCTGATTCTCTCCCTCGCCAATCATGTGTTTCTTGACCTTTCTTCGGACAGGCTTTCCCGAAAACGACATGCAGTTCTTTCACCTCTAGTGAGTCCCTTCGCCACCCGTTGTCGCGCTTCTTACTCAACCGTGTTTTAGTTGGACGCGCTCACAGGTGCAAGCTCGTGCTCACCCCAACGTCTTGAAGGCCTCTGCCTGGCTCAACAACTTATACCATGTCAAGTCCGGGAAGAGACTCGAGGGTGTCGACCTCTCAGTTCCTTTGTCGTACGCGGATCGTTTCCGCATTCGCCACCCCGGTGTTAATTGGTCAAACTTCCCACCTCATGTTGATGGTACGTCACCTCATCACATTTATGATCTGATACTGAACCGTCTCCAGGTGGTGCGATCGAGCGATGGGAAGATGAAACTTTCCGTCGCTGCTTTCGGGATATTTTGACTGGGAACTGGCGCCAGCATGATCCTTACGAACTCGAGCATCGTCTTGACGCACGCAGTTCGTTGTACGGACGACCGGGACAAGCGACCGTGTTTAGAACCTTCCAGGGATGGCTGGCAATGAGGTTTGTTGGCATCGATCATCTTCGTCACCCACCGCTCACCAATCCGACGATCAATCCCTTAGCGAGACAGCGCCAACAGAAGGAACCCTCCGTGTCTTCCCCGATGTTAAGTTGTCCAATGCGTATACAATCCTCCGTCCATTCTTCCGCCCCACCGTGCCTGCGGATTCCCCCGACATCCTCGACCCCAAGAACTGGAAGTTTGGTATGTTTGTTTCCCTGATGCTGTCTGTAATGATGATGGCTTGAATTTCTGATACAGATATCTCAACTCCGGATTTCCCCGGCATCATACGCGTGGGTAGTGGGTACAGTGGTCCTCGGCCAACACCCCAGCTCCACCCACATCTCAGGCTTGAAGAGACGATGACGTCCGTTCCGAAAGTTAACCCTGGTGACATGGTCTTTTGGCACTGCGTAAGCGCCCTATCTGATGTCTCCTGATTTTCCTGAATATATAATAACGGACGTGTCCTTTTTTTTTCAGGACGTGGTTCATTCCGTCGAGCAGGAACACACTGGGACTGACGATTCGGCAGGTGAGGCTCGGATCCGTTTAAACATGGATGCTCTCAAGGGACGCTCAATTGGGGCTGCCATTGCAGTGATGTATATCGGCGCTGTTCCGAAGACGCCTCAGAACTCGGAGTACGTCGTCAAGCAGGCCCAGACGTTCCTCGATGGACAGAACCCACCCGACTTTGCAAAGCTCAAGGCAGGGACGACGTACGTTGGGCTTGGCACGGACGTCGACGTCAAGGAGCCTATCAGCAGGGTGGCCATGGGTCTCCCAGTCCAGGTAGCTTGATAACGGTGCCCAAATGTCGCTGTTCGGCTTCGATGTCCTATCTGTCTTTTTTAAATTCGAGAAGACATTGTCGGGGCAAGAAGATGGCATGTAACCCATTATGACATGACGCTCGTTGTTGTACTGTGTATCGATATATATATGTGTGTATGTGAACGTCTTGAGCAAATAAAAAAGAACTGGGAAAGTGTAATTTATAAACTTGACAGAATCGACGAGACAATGTACAAAGACATTTAGACAAGCGTCCGCGGAACTTCCCACGCGGCAGACAAAACGACTCCTCCGTCACGGTGCGCGTGGAGACCAGACTGAATGCGATCCGACATCAAAGATCATCGTGACCTCCGAGCTAGCGGGGAGCGTCACCGTCGACTCGGACAGATCCAGATCCATCTGTCCCTCCCGCGCTAGAGCATCATACCGCTTTCGCTCCATCTCTGTATCACACCCAGACCCACCCATCGTGCGACGATTCCCATGAACAAATTCCGAGATCTCCGATCGGTCGACGACGTCGACGTCACGTCGGAACGCCCCCGCGCCGGCAACAGCAGCAGCACCAGGCAAGTAGTCGATGGGGGAAGGGGACACCTCCAGGAACGTAGGCCGCAACTTGGCCAGCCGAACCGGACTCGGCGCGCACACGGCGACCTGTACCGATTTCTTCAACCAAGCCGGCGAGGGGAACCACTCGGACCGCCGTTCCTTTGCCTTGTCCATCCCCATCTCCAGTTCCATTGATGGTCCGGAGTCGTCAACTGGAGACATGGGCATGGACGTAGACACGGGCATGGTGAATGCTCGACTTCGCAGGGGATGGTTCTCTGGGAACCCAATCCCGAGACCGACCGGTTCTGCTTTCTGTCGTGGCCTCCGTCGAAGCTCGTAAGACTCTGCGTTGCCGCCGCCGCCCGCGACGGTGGTGGTGATCGATTTCAGGCGGATGGAGGAAGGTGGCGCGAGCCTGGCGCGCGGAGGGTGTGAAATTTCCGTATGCGCGTCCACGTCTCCGAAACCGAAACCTGGACTCGGACGTCGGATCGCGAGCATGCTCGCGACGCGTCTGTGCTGCCGGGTGTCTATGCGAAGGAACCCGGGACGACGGATAGGTCTCGTCGTTGTGGTAGCGTCGGTACGAGTACGAGTGCCTTCATCCCCGTCTCCATCTCCGTCAGCGTCGTAGCCTGCTTCATCGTTGGCGACGGACTCGGAGGGCGTGTGGTGGCAAAGCTGCTTAGGAGGTTTGGTGGGCGTCACGTCCACCTGCAAGGCGGATGCAGAGATCTGTCCGAGTCGGCGAGAAGCGTCGAGGATGTCTCTCGGCGTGCGCATTTTTCCCTCGGACAGTGCTGGAGAAGTGGGTGGTGTGATTTCCGTTTGAACATCAGAAGAATCAGACGGTACAGAAAAGAGGAGGGATCTGGTCGACTCTAAACCAGACGAGGTGGCAGAGTGATCCACCGTCCCGGATCCCTCCTCAGATGATGAAGTCGACATAACAATAGTGGAGAATGAGGATAAAGGAGCGAAAGCTGACCTTGTTCCACTTGTATGGCATTCGTGCCCGGCTTAGATTGAAACTTGCGATCACACGTACGCAGATTCTGACCACCGGTCCAAGTGGAAATGACATACATGGTACAAACTCGGTGGCTGATAATAGCACATGTTTGTATAAGAGATGATCGATTTACCACTTGGCGTAGGGCAAGAATTTTCCGCTGTTGGCGAAGATGGGTGTTAGAATGAAGGCTACAGAGCAACTCGATAGCTTACTCGAATGTGAGGACAACACGATCACCCTTTGGGTCGGGTTTCTTGGTTACGTTGACCTTGCAGTCGATCATGGACATAATACCATCACCGAACTGTGGGGTGTGATGTTAGTTTACCGACATCCGTATAGTGTGCACGACTTGATTGCAATTACCTTCTCGTGAATGACGGACTGGGGTCATGCCGTGTGAGCTTGAAAGTCGGAAAGAGTAAAGGTTATCACATACCTTGATGGCATGACCGTAAACTAGAACACTCTACACGCATCATAGAGAGATCAACCAGTGCTATCTTACTTTTGAAAGGATGGCCTTACCTCATACAAACGGTAGACGACAGGATCAGTTGGGGGAACAGGTCCCAGACCGCGGTTGGGCCACCAATGAGGACCCAATTCGCTCTGAATGGATACAAGCGGGATGTCTAGGACACGTGCGAGTGCCTCGATCTCTTGTGGGGACATTTTCGCCTGAAACGAGGAAGAGCCGACGGTCAGACTCGTACATCAATCTAGAGCTGAGTGTGCACAAAAACGCACCTGACCGTAGAAAGCCGCAGCCACCCAGATCTCGTCCCTTCCGATAGCCTCTGCTAGTTTCTCGAAGCTCAAACCTGAACAAGGTTCAATTTGAGAGCTAGCGTAAACCAATGACCGTTGTACCTTTGCGCGCCTTGGCTTCAAACAACTTGGAGATGATCGGGGGAAGGTCGGCATAGGGCCGGTTGTTGGAAGGGACAGACTGTCAATTGGATAAGTGACCTCTGGTTGAGAAGATAAGTCACTATGGACTGACCGCTGCTTGGGACATCTTGGTTAGTGCGGTGAGACTTGAATTTACGACCCTTTATATCTATATCGCCCCCCGCTGAGTCAGGTAAATTTGGATCATGAACACATATGGGTTCACGGGCCGACAACACCGGAAAACTCTTTCATGGGTGAGGATGACAATTCGCAACCACAGACCGTCATCCTTGGGAGTGCTCACTGTACGGATTCCCATATAGTCTCGGAGTATGTATTAACCCAACTGGATCTTCCTTAGGTTTGCGTACTAGACCAAGTGTATATTGACGAGACACCATCATGATTTGCTACATTCCGGATCAGATCCATCCTCGCTGATGGGCTTCCAAACATCTTTCGACGCATGCATGAGTTCGTATAGTTGTCCCAGCTGCTGTGCGGACATCTGAAGGATGAGTACCAAGTCAATGAATCACCACGGCCACAAAATACATGCGAAACTGTACTTTCTCGAACGCGGTGGGATCAAGTTTCTTAAAGTTCTCGGCACTCGGGTCGCGGGGTAGTTCATCCAAATACATCTTCCACTGTGTGAGGAAACCCATGACATGGACAGGATTTGTAACTTCCTGGTGACGGCGAAACTCTGTTGCAGTGAATCTTGAACAAAACTGACAGACAGAAGATCGTACGAGAGCATCACTTACCATCCTTGATATACGCATCTCCAAGTGAACGCATCTCGATCGGGAGTCTCCTGTGTGCTCTCAACAATCTACGATACAATCTGAAACACATCGACCCCACAGCGCTTGATAGTATACAGGTAAACTTACGGAAGGGGTGGGTATATAGTCGTACTCGCTTGGTGAAGGTTCAGAGGTTTTGAAGAAATAGATTGCGCTGCACGAACATAACTTCTATGCATCCTTGACGCCGGTTCTTAAATATTCGCAGACGAGTGGGGTATGTGTTGGTCCAGGCTGCAAGTGTGAAGTTGAAAAATCTTGGGCGGGCTCCGTTTGAGCTTGCGTAAGCAGACTATAAATTGTTGCCAACTTGCCAGGAATATCCTCAGGCTGAAAGCGCTCAACCTTCTGGAAGCTATGTAGATTCCGTGATTTACGCCTGCTCCATGTGTTCATGAGCTCGTAAAGGAACGGAGAATGGAAGCTCTAGCTTCTTCGACTCGGGTTCCAACGGAGGCTCACTCGAAGGCGTCTTCCTTCACTGGGCTTTACTCCCATGTTTGTCAACTGGCATTTCCCCTGAGATAGATCCCGATCCCTATCTTCTCCATCAGCCGGGACGACCCGGTGGGGGTTGAATGTGGAAGCGACTTAGCCATCCCCCTGTCATGAACAATTTGCCTTCGTCTCCTCTGACAACCTCCGAAAGTGACACCTGCACCCCTGGAGCCAAAAATTCATAGAAAAACGCTCACGAGACGTACGCGAGGAGGACCTTGTTATATCGTGTACGATGATCGCAACTTCATCAAGCTTCCCAACGCTTCAGCAGCCAACTGGCTGTTGACCCGATCCGTTCTTGAACGCCGCTTCCGGTAACAGGTCCTTTCAAGTAGCCGAAGAATGGTCATACGAACTTTCGGTCGACCCATTCTCACACACCTCATTTCATTTTTTTCCGGTATTCTGCGAAATTGAAAGATGTGACTCGTGCCTTGTCCTGGACCGTGAATCGGAATCAATGATGGGGTTGACTTTGCTCGTGCGTGCGATGCAGAGTTCAACGTACTAGTGAATAATGGTACTCGATCGCACTTGATAGAGGTTCCTGGCATTAGTCACCAAATGTCGGTGGGGTGGTGCAACAGAGATTTGTCCACCTCGTGTACAGTGTAATCAACTCCGCCTTCCTTCCTACCCCCCGATATCTCACGGTTCTGTCCAGGAGATCACTTGTCAAACCAAGGCATTGGAACGTCGATATGGCAGCTGCCGATGTATAAAATACCCGCTCCCTGTGATTGGGTGACTGTCATTTTGCATGTCAAGCCATACCAGAAAAGAATGCAAATCGGATGCCGACCGTGAAACCTTGTTTCAATTTTCTGATGAACAGTCGTCTCGCTGTGACTCATGATCTGT
>JBBPQV010000108.1:0-40581 GCA_038092675.1 Boletus rufocinnamomeus
GACTAGTCCCACCGTGACTAGCGTCGAGTGTATACTCTCCTGAGGACGAAGAGTACGATGAGGAGAGGGATCCGAGACCAGTGGCGAGAGGATCGAGCCAGCTGGGAACCTAAGCACACGGTAGATTGTGTAGGTTAAAGTTAGAGAGTAGTTTACAGCGGAGCGCGAATATATATACTGCCTGAAGGCGTTTAGGGCAGGCGAGACTTAAATAGGAAATGGCACTATAGGGGAGGCACTATCGTGTGGATGAGGTAAGAAACACGTCGCGTATAAAAGGCACATGACGTAAAGGGGCAGTGTCCTCGGGAAGAATAGGAACGGGAGAAAACGGAAAGGGGGAAATCGGATCAAAAGAAGGCTGTGCCTTCGGAAGGAATCGGGATGGGTTCGAAGTCAGCGAAGGCGTCGTCGGATAACTCGTACTCCCGTAGGGAGGAGATGATATCGTCCCATAGGGACGACTCAGGGTAGTCGAGCGACAAGGAAGAAGGGGAAAATGGAGGGGGGGTATTACCACTCGTAACAGATAGATCCTATGCCTTAAAATCACACAAGTGAACAATACTGAATGGTATTCACTAGATAATGTATAGAGACAAAAGTAGGATGCCCTACAAGTAACTAGGCAAAATTTTATATACTAGACATGGCACATATGATACTAGAATCACATGTGCCCAGTAGTTCCTGCTTGATATATGTATATATACATTTGGCTCCTAATATCCTCCCCAATTACAGCCATTTATAGGCTCAAATATATTTAGGAAATGAAAAGAAAAAGAAAAAAATGTATATGTATATGTATGTATATACATGTGAGGGTTATGCCTCACAATCTAAACAATCCAAGCTGCAAATTTGGAGGATTAAGCTGTTGTGAGATGACTCAAGCAAACACCAGCAGGACTTGACAAGGCTCTACACCAAAAGCCAAATGCCACAGCAAATAGATGGAAGCAAGAAGTATGAAGAGGGAAGCTAGATTGAATAAAGAGAAAGCAAAAAGTAGTTGATACTGTAGGTGAGTGGAAAGTTGGATGTCTTCAGCGGGCTTGCAAGGACATGGGTCACAAGTACTTCAGGAGGAGGGGTCAATGTTGGAGGCGAAAGGACTTGATGACCAGATCAAAGTTGATGTCTTGAACTTACCTATCTTCTACTATAGCCATAGGAACCAAGGAAGGAATAAAATGTAACAGCCTTCCTTGATCATCTCACAGGGACATAGGCCACAAGAGACAAATGGATTAGACTGAGGGTGCCTCAGTCAACTGCGACTACTTATAAGTTACAGGAAGATACATGGACCATAGGGTCCATGGGAACTACTTCTAAATAAAGAGAGATGAAAGAAGGGAATGTGAGAGTAAAGGAATTATGGTGAGAAGTCCAAGGAGGCTTTGTGAGAATAATTACTAAGTATAGATATACATATAAGAAAGTGTTCATGAGAGAAAGGAATATAACTTTATACAGATATATGAAAGAAGAGAAGTGTATTGTGGGATAGAGGCAAGAAAGAGAAGATGCATCTATAGATAAATGAAGAGATCATAAGTAAGATGAGATCTTGATAGATCTGTTGATAGGGGTGATGGTAATTAAAATAAGAAGAGAAGGAGAAGATAAAGTTCAAGGACTGCAGCATTTGACTTTTGAAAGGAGAAAGAAAGGACAGAGATTAAATAGAAGAATGATGATGGAAATAAAGAACAGAAATTAAGAAGTCATATATGCATGTGTTTGTCTAGATCACTGGTCATGTGTAGTTTCCCAGGATCACATGCATGTTATCATGTGACTTCAAAAGTGAAAGGTTTTAAGGTAGGCACAATCATAGTGCTAAGTTAAAAGTAGAGTGAAGTGTACAATAAAGTGTTTGAAATGTCTGTAGTAAAAAGTTCAAAAAGATTGTGTTGTAACATAAGCCTCCTTAGTATAACTGGGGTTACGCCCAGTATACCACTGGCCCGATGGAGGGTTATATCTCCAATGACAAGAGATTTACATGCATGATAGATCCTTGTCATCCTTATCATGACCAGACAAGTCCTGACACATGGGGAAATCTCCTCTGGTTGTGCCACAGGACTTCCTCATGAAGTCTCATGGGAGGAATATCCTCCATGTGCCCTTCTTGCTGGCATGCTTCCTTTTTGTACCACTCCAGTGAATAGGTACTGAAATCTGGAGATGTCAGGAGGCAGAGGTCTTGCTTCATTAGGGCATAGATCCCCTGGATTTGAGGGTTTTGATCCCCTCCATTGGAGTTCACCTGCTCCAACATCTTGCAGGTGACTTAATGTGCCCATATGACCAGGTCATTGGCATCATGAACTGTGACACCATTAGCAGCAAGATATGCTGTGATCTCAGCCATTCTGGCTGTTTTGTTGAATACACCATTTCAACATTGTTGTCTGGCAATGGGTCTGACTTTGGCCCATTCAATCAATAAATGGTACCTTCCTGGTACCAGTAGTAGCCATGCCAGCTCACACTGCCACACCATATGGTCTATGTGCTGTCTGGGCACAGGAGGAAGACCCTCCATGAGGAGAAACCCTCATACCTGATGAGGGCTTGGAGAGTTCAACTCCAAGTCAGGGTCATCCCAGACAACCTGGACCCCTGTTGCCCCTGGGAACACACTTCAGAGCATGTTGTGCTGCTCCTGTTGAGGGTACCTGAGTTGGTACCACTCAATACAACTGATTCATGCCTCAATCAAGGCACTGAGCAATGGGGTATCACAGGAGATTTCAGGTCTTTTTCTTGAAAGGATTATTGGCCCAGAAGAATGGGCCCTGGAGGATGACTCCTCCTGAGGGACTGGAGGAGTATGGAACCCCATCAGTGGATCCACCAGACTAGCCTGGGACACAGGGAAGGAGCTATGCTCCAGAGCAACATTCAATCCGCTAGGTTCAGATTGAACAGGATCAGTAGTAAGGTGCTCTTGGAATACTATAGCAATAACTGGGGGTGGTGGTACAAATATATGGACACCTTGTGCCACCTCCCTCATCAATTCCTTTTTCTTTTTAGCTTTTTTGGAGGTCCATGCAGGGAGCCTCTATTCTTTCATCATTGCTCATATGAGCTTGCTTGTGCCCAGATCTTTGTACCTCCTCCAAAGGTTGAGGTACAAAAGCAGATCTTGAATCTGCTTAATTGAGGGCAAATTGCCCTCATGCTCTAATTGTGCTGTGTGGCACAGAGCATGGATTTTAGATGCTGAATTGATAAGGTGAACAGGGCCCATTATGCCCTATTCCATATTAATGTTGACAGCATAGTGCCATCTGGTGGAAGTTGGGGGAGCATGCCCCTCTATGGCACTTTGCAGTGCTTCAGCAAGGGCTTTCCCTTGGTATGCTTAGAGGTTATCCCCTACTCTGACGAAGCAGGTGCAAACACCCTTGGAATCCATGGCATTCCAGAATGAGAACACCTCAAGGGACCTCAGTTCCAGTAAATTCTGGGAACATTAGTTTGAAGTGTGACTGGGGCCAGCATGTCTATCATCATCAGGTCCTTGTAAGGGAGGATAGGTCTCCTTTGCTCAGGGTCAGGGAGAATTTCTCTTTCCTTCCCTTTGTTGGAAGAAGCAGGCATAGCCTGCATGACACAGAAGGAAGGATAAGTAGGATTTGTGAGCACCCTCCCCCCAGACAAAGAAGAAGTGACTGGTGGAGCCAGTCTATTGGATAATGGGGCATTCTGTCTGGTAGATGGACCATCCATTGGCTGATCCTTGTCCATGGGGGCACTGAGTGAAGCAAGATGGGCCTGTTCAAGTTGACAGGCCTTGTCATGTGAGGATGATGGTACAGGAACGTTGTTTCCCCTAATGCAGCTGTTTTCTGCTTCAGCCTCACCAAGTGAGGCAAGGAGCTCATGTTGTTCATCATGGAGATGATCAATGCAGTTCCTTAAGTCTTGGTAGGCCTTGTGCCTACAAAAATGAGCAATGTTGTCAGCCATGTTTCCCATGGCATCCTCCATATCAGGGCAGAAAGCTGCTACCCCAGTGCTGAGGTGCACTGCATATTCATTGCATACATTGCATGCAAGCTTATGTCTAATCAGAGGCAATTGTGGATGTGAAATCCATGGCCCTAGGGAAGGGTGTTTGTGATGCTTGTCACATCATGTATCACATTGGAGCAATGAGAAATGATCACAATGATGCTTTGTACTGCTGCTGACCATGCAATGACTGCCACAGTCAATGAAGAAGGAGGACTTTGCAGCCACATGGGGATGTGGATGCTCCAGATGAGCTGGAACAAGACAAGGATGATGAGGTAGAATGAGAATGCTTGTGATGGTGATCACTGGAAGACATGTTGCTCTGTGCAACTAGAATGCAAGGTGACATTAAGAAAGAAAGAGAAGGTTAGCTGAGATGTGACCTAATAAATTGCAAAATTTCAAAAAAGGAATATGACATGTGAAAGGGAACTGATCAACAAAAAACTAACTACTGTGACAGAAAACTGTGTTGTTTGTTTTTATTTATTTTACCATTAATTTTTCTCTTTGTTGTTATTTTATTTTTTATTTGTTTGACTTTGTTGGTCATTCATTCCATTTGCTTCCACAAATGTAGTGTTTTGCTACTATGACCAATATCGGGTCTTGTACACTTCTGTGTACTTTGTATCCTCCAGGGTAGTTGGCATACACTTTACACACCTTGAAGCTCTAGATATCTGTCTAGAGCTTCAAGTTTTTCACAGTTGGAGCTTGGCTCCCATGTGGAATCTCTGAGATCCCTCTTAACAAGTAATTTGATCTTGTTACTTGTCCATCAATGGGCAATTATCTCATCCACCAACCACTCTTCCTCATTGGTCATACCAACATCATAGAACAATTGTGCATCCTGTTTTGGGAAGAGCACATTGTCATTCATTTTATACCTGCATAGAAACCTGATGTGAAATATAGGATAAATGCATCTCACTTTCATCTTGTCTGGTAAATCCAGCATATAGGTGTTGTTGACACTCTTCTTTTCTAGGACCTTCATAGGTCCAATATATTTGGGGACAAGCTTTCAAGCTTGTCCCTTTGGAATATTTAGATTTTTGGTGAAGAGATACATATACTCAATCTCCCACTTGAAAGGTTGTACCTTTCCACCTTTTCTTATTGGTGTGGTATGTCTGAGTCACTCAACTCTCAATGATGGCATCATGAGCCATCTCCAGATTCTCTAGAGCCTGGTTTACATTTGACTTTATTCCTGGTGGAGTGGAGGTTTTACCCTCCTGGATGTGCTGCATCATTACAGGCATATACCTGTAATTGAGTTTGAAGGATGCAAACCCTGTCAAGCTACTTATGCTTGAGTTTATTGTGAACTCAACCATAGGTACTTTGTCTACCCAGTCTTTCTGGGTGGGCTGTACCATTGCCTGTAGTTTTTGTACTATGTTCCTGATGGCCCTTTCAGAGGTGCCATCTGTTTGCAGATGGAATGCAGTAGACATTAGGAGCTTCACTCCTAGCATCTGGTACAACTCACACCAAAACATTGAGGTGAACTTCACATCTCAATCAGAAACTACCATCTCCAGTAATCCATGCAATCACATGATTTCTTTTATGAATTTAGATGCAAGCTCTGAGGCTCATATCATTGTTTTTACTGGTACCAAGTGTACCATTGATGTGAGGCAACACAAGACTATCCACATGTAGCCATATCCTTCACTTGGTGGGAATGGTTCCACAAAGTCCATTGTAATTGATCCACAAGGTTATCTAGGCACAGGTAGACTGTGCAAAAGACCCTTGGATCATTGGTTATCAGTTTTCATAGACTGACATGTTGGACACATCTGACAAAACTCATTTATCTCATGGCCAAGTTTTGGCCACCAGTACCATCTGCAGATATAATCCACAGTCCTTTGAGATCCAAAGTGTCCAAGCACTTTATGTGCCTGATCAATGACACTGGCAATTATATTATTGCCATTGTATTTTGCATGTGGGAGGCATAAAACCTTCTCTTTTTCTTGGTTAGTTGTGTAGAGCAGACCTTGTCTCTCTACAAATTGAGAATGATGGCTAGGGTTGGTGAGTATTTTTGTGAACAATGGTTCCCTTTTATATCATTTATGGATAGCTTCCAGAAATTCTAGTATGTCACCATTGTCCTTTCCATGGCTGAGGCCATTTCCTGAGCCTCAAGAATATGGTTTTTCCATTTCTCTCTCAGGTGTTCACTTTTCTGCAGATTACTTTATTCCCCCATTACTGATAACTTCAGCTCTAGCCATCTATCTTGCAGGAGATCATCTCCCTCTGGGTCCAAACATGTATCCATGTTTGCCCAGTCAATCTCTTCATCAGAGGCTTTGTCACCTCCTTCTCTTTCATAGTAGTGGGATAAAAAATCCACTACATGGTTCTCTGAACCTTTTGCATATACAATAGTCACATTGAATCATGACATGTAGTCAATTCAATGGACTTGTCTACTAGACAATTTTTGTTGGGTTTTGAGATATCCCAATGCCTCATGATTGGTTACAATCATAAACTTGGGACCAAGGACTTGATCCTCCCACTCTAACAATGCTTTGATTATCACAAGGGTTTCTTGCTCGAACATTCTATAATTTTGTTGAGCGTAGCTCAATTTCTTTGACATGAATCCTGCTGGTCTGCAGGTTTTCCAATTGGGCCCTTGCCCATATAGTGCATCCACTCCATAGAGTGATGTGTCACATACAAGCCATATAGGCTCTTCCTTCTGCAGATCAATAGGCTGCAGGATTGGATATTTGCATACTAGATTTTTGATCATCTGAAAGCATCAATTGTGGATTTTCCTCCACTGGAATGGGTGTCCATTCTGCTGTATTCTGGTCATAGGCATAGTATATGCCAATATGTCTGGCATAAACTGTGCCAGGTACTCCACAAGCCCAATGAAGCATTAAACTGTGTTGAGTGTTTTTGGAGTCCTCCAGTCTCAGATGCAAGACATTTTGTCTCTGTCAGTATGTACACCCTTGCAGTCAATTATATATATGACCTAGACAGTCTAGCCTGTCTGCATATAGTTCACATTTCTTGCTTTTGAGATAGAATTCAGCCTTTGTTAGAAGGTTAAATACTATATGGAGGTGTTTTTCATAATCTTCCAATGTGTTGCTATAGGTGAATATTTCATTGAGATAGACATACATGAAGTGTCCAATGTGATCTCTAAATATCATGGTCATCAAATGTTCAAATATCACAGGAGTGTTACAATCTCCCATCTGCATGACTTGGCTCACAAATGTGCCATAGATCATTGAGAAGGCCATCTTCCAGATGTCCTTCAGGTTGATCCTGACCTGTTCATATGTGTTTGACAGATCAATTTGTGAGCAAAACGTCACTCAGGCCACATCCATTCAAATCTGGTCCTGATCAGAGAATGGTGTAACATTCTTGATTGTATTATCATTTCTCTTGTAACAGTCAATGACTGTTTGCAATTTTCCACTTTTCTTTATCAGTATTTGATGATTGACCTCTTGAAGCAGGGGAAGTTTCGGAACTACCCCTCCAGGTATATGTCAATACATCTGGAGCCATTGGTTCTGTAACTAAGATATGTCCTTATTTTTTAATGGTCTTTTTGTTGTTATTACCATGAGTCATGGAACTTGCTCTTTTTCTTTTATTGTTTTTGTCCCCAATCCCCCTACCCTCTTAGAGCTCTCACAAAGCCATAATGGCTTCACAGGGCTTGAGAGTCAGTGAGATGGCCTTTTTGGCCCTGCCCTTTCAGGGCAAGGACTAGGGCCCATAGCATTTAATGCTACTAACTTATCAAGCAAGGCAACCTTTACGTCACCAATTGCAATTGACTTTGCTCCAAAGTCTAGAATTGCATTGTTTTTGATGCAAGAAGGGAATCTCCAATATACAATTGTAGTGATCTATATTCACTACATTGAGGTACATCTCACTACTGTAGTTTCCTACAGTCAAAGTGGACATACCACCATGGGAGATTTTTGATTGGCTGCCTATGCATCCAAGTTGCAGTGTAAGCTGCTGCTTGAGTGCAAATATCCTCAGATCTGTGACTTTTGCAAATGCTGGACTTATAAAATTACCAATGCTTCCAGTATCCACCATTGTGTATGCTTTGCATCCATTGATCATGGTTTCAATTGTTGCACACATGCACATTTCTGGTTTGACATGCAGGCATGTCAGTACCTTTTGTCCAGGTAAAACCTTTATACACATTACATACCATAATGTGCATTCTAAGTTACTATTCTCAGGGTTGTTCTGGGCTGCAACATTGAGAAGGTCAGAGGCATTGTTCCTTCCAACCATCACAATTCCATGTGGTGTTTCCACCACTATATTGTCAGGATATATTCTGACATTTTGGAGTCACATATCTTGGATGTCACATTTGATTGTGTTGATACTGGCACTGGTCCAGTCTACAGATGGAGGGTTTTCCCTCTTTCCTCTTAGAGAGGATGTTAATTCTTGCAGATCATCTGCTACACCCTTTTGGTGTGCTACTAAGATCCGTATTTGATGCAAGTGTTCCCAATGCACTCTGAGTGTGGTCTATATTTAGACCATGTCCCTCCATCTGTGCTTGATTGCAGTCATCCCATCCTCTGTGGTATTTGCAAGTTGCAAGTTGCAAGTTTGGATAGGTCATGTGACACTATATTTAGTCTGTGATTGCTGTCAATCACAGCTTTGGATATATGTTCTATTCTATTATTGCATTCGGTGCAATGTCCACCTTCATGGATTGCACTATATAGGGAGGACCAGTTCCATCTTTCTTCTGTAGAGCCATTCTCTATGTTTAGGGAAGTGAACCTATCGCCCAAATCCATATCCTCACCAGATATTCTGAGCGAAGCACTATGTACTTCCTCAACAAATGGACAGAATAGTATTGTTCTGTTTTTTTCAATCCATATCTTTCCTTGAGGAGTGTCTACTAACACTTCCTCATTCTGGGCATAAATGCCCTTAGTATCTTTGATACATCTGTGACTTCAGTCAATCATACATACCTCATAGAATATATTCTACCATTTCCTTATAGTTGGGTTGCTGCACATTGTTGTATGACACAAGATATCTAGGCACTGGATACAATTACATAATCTGACACATGTTCAGAAGGCAGAGAGGAATGGCAATCCCCCACTAGATGGCATTAGATCACATTGTTGCCACAGGCAATGAAGCAGTACCTCCTGGCAAACCAGGAGATTCTGGAGGAAGTAGCAATGACAATGAAAATGAGGATAACATGTGTCTGAGAGGGAATGGAGGATGAGGTCTTTCTAGGCCTAGAAACAGAGGAAACAATCCTCCTCCTCCTCCTCCTCCTCCTGGGGGCAGATGTTCTGGAGGAGGGGGTCCTCCTAGAAGAGATCCCCCACATGGAGGGCCTCCTGATGATCCAGACAGTGATGATGATATGCTCAATGAGGATTCTGATGAAAATCATATCCTTGGTGGGGGTCAACCCCATGAACATCAGCCTCATTGCCAATACCTGAGGGGATTCACCCCGGGTAACATATGATACATGGATTCCATGCAACAACAATGTGCACAGTGTATCAAGTACTTCTGTACATTTAATGTCACTGGACCAGATTGTGTTGACAATTGAGTCCTGTACACAGGATTGTACTTGAGGGCATTAGCCTCCCAATGGTATGACCAAGAGGTCAACTCACTGGACTAACAGGTCCCATTCTGGTCCTTTGAGAATGTAATATGTGGACTATTGATATCCTACATAAGCGGAGGCACAAAGCAGTGCAGGGTGAGGTCTGCGTGAGAGCTAAGTGAGGTGGTGTGCTCTTTGTTTCCTGCCACCTTTGTCAGCTTGAGCAGAGCTCTGCTCATAGTTTTGCTTTCCTTTTGTTGTCATTTTTTCCTTCCTGCTTTCAAGCTCATAATCCACTAGACCATGGCAAATCCCAACCAAGAAGGTTGTCCAGATTATGCTCTTCTGGAATTCAAAAATGAATGGCAGATCTTCATCCAAGATGGTAAAACTAACAAAAAGGCAGCAGGGATTCTCAAAAACCTCTGGAATTTGAACCATACCAGAAACATTGAGAACCGAGAATGTCAATGTGCAGCAGATGTGGAAGAAGAGAGATGCCTAGCAGAGCTTGCTGAACAGGAAGCCGAGTAGCAGAGAGCCCTCTAAGAGGAAGAAGAAGCAGAAGCAAGAAAAGAGGAGCAGAACAAGTACAAGAACAAGTTCACTCCGATCCCAGACAGGCCTCTTCTGGACACCATCCTGATCCTTCCTCCCCAACACACACTCAACAAACTATGCAAAGGAGATTATGTCCCACTATACTCATTTACCAACAAGGGCATATGCCAAGCAGAAGAAGACAGATCAGGTGATGAAGACCTCCTCACACTCATTCAAATGGACAAGGATCCAACCTTCCAGACCAGCACATCTGTGAAGGCAAAAAAGCACAAGGTGAAAGATGAGGTGCTATCTTGGGAAGAATTCAGTCAGGCCAACTACAGAATGCTCACAACAAGAATGGCCAGCAGACCATTTAAAAATGATCTGAGATTTCTGGGTCACCATCAAATCACATAGCTGGTGCCATGACCCCAGTGAATACTGCCAGCATGCCCTTCTGGTTTACCAAGGAAGGATACAAAAAGACTGGCACAAAATGCTGGGCACAACAGATGCTTTCTGCCTACTGCCACTGAACACAGAATGCCTCAACAACTACCATCAAGAACTATTAGACAATGTGTATGCATCCAAAATAGAGGCAATCTGCCCAGTCAGTCCACCCCTTCCATACACCTAGCGCTGACACTAATTTCCCCCCCACCTACCACCATTCTTCAATTCATTTTATATGTTACATCCTACTTTCCCATCCTGATGCCATACACAGGACACTCCCATACGGAACACCATTGGGATGCAGGTACATGCACACACACCTTCTGGGCACACTCATGGCCTTAATGCCTGCATTTCCTCACCCACCTGATGTTATGATATACAGTACAATATGTTCAAACTTTTTAACTTAGTGCTACAATGCGCATACTTTACATCCTTCAGACTTCGAAGTCATATGATGTGCATGTGACCATGGGAAACTACATGTGACCTATGGTCTAGACAAACACATTGCACACATACCTTATTAATTTCCATTCTTTCTTTCTCACCATCACTCTTCTTCTCTCATGAATACTTCTTTTATTTATCTATAACCAGTAGTCTTTCCCATGGACCCTATGGTCCATGTGCACACCTATAACATATATAAGCTAGCTGTAGTCAACTGGACTCCCCAGTCTAATCCATTTGTGCCTTGTGACCTACATCCTTGTGAGTGAATTAAGGAAGACACTAAACTTCTACTCTTCATCTCCTCTTTTCTATATCGCTTCAGGCTTTGGTGTTGGCCTAGTTGAGTCCTGTCAGTGATTGCTCAAGTGTGCTCGCAACACTTGGATTAGACTCTTACACTGCCCAGACTCTAGGGCTAAAGAGTGGTCACTCATCCTTACAAGGTTTCATTTCTTTATGTTCACCACTTTAGAACATGGGGCAGTACCCCAAGCTTTTGTCATGTTAGTTAGAACTTTCTCAGTCCCTCCCTTGAGGTGATACCAGTGCAAGGGTTGTGCCTTGTTTGCGTAGAACGACACAGGAACCACTGCTGTCATGCAGCCTATGGCCAAGCTTATATCATCTCATTAGTCCCTCAAGTGATTGAGGAGGTAGAGCATCAGTCCTAGTTTTTTATGTTAGTATATGTGTAGCTTCATTCCTGGGCTTTGCGGATCCCAGAGAACCCATTATGAAACTTTATGGAGAAGAAGGTATTACCTCTGGTCAAAAGTTTATTTTTTCAGATCTTCTACTTGCCGCATCCCTCGAGCTTGGTTGTAAGATACCTCACAGTAAGGATTCAAGCTGGCATGCACAAGGACAAACAGAGTCCAACAACAATCTTGCCCCACTCCTCCTTCTGCTTCCATGTCAGCTCTCACAGATTTCCCCCTCTGACAAGTCACATTCTCATACCTCAAATCCACTTCCCAGAAGCAGCAAGAACTTATCTGATACATTCAATTACAATGTAATCGGGTAAACAACAACTTCCTCACAGACTCATTCCTTCTCCAACACTGCCATCCATCTTCCTCCAATTAAAAAATCATGTCCATTGACATTGTCTCGTCAACTGCCTTGATGCACTTGCCTTGAGCAAGGAGTGCTCAAATATTTCCAAGAAAATCATTGACCCTGGAAACTGGGATGGCGATTGCTCCAGGTTTTGTCCTTGGTGGATTAAGCTTTGACTTTGGATCAACATACAGGACTGGAAGGACAACCGCATCTGCATGGTTGCAGTCTTGTCCTGATTCGAAAAGAAGGCAGAGGGCTTTGCCCAAATCACCTTGGAAAAATACTTGGAGTATGAAGAAGAAGAGATCCCAATAGCAGCGGGATCCAACATTACATCACCAAAAGGCATTGTCACTTGGCCAAAATGGGCCAATCTCCAAATAGAGATCAAGGAGTACTTCCAGATCAAGATACTGGTTCATAAAAGCCTTAAAAAGCTTCAAGCCTTGAGGCAAGGGTCTAGACCCATAGATTTGTTTATCCAGGAATTTGTTGTCCTGGTCAAGGAAGCAGATATAGGATTTGACTTTGCACTTGAACTCCTAAAAAAGGCAGTCGATTACCACATCTATTACCAAGCCAAGATGACAGGCAAGGAATCAGACAACTACCTAGAACTCTGCAAAAACTACCAAGAAATCAGTAGAAACTTCAAACAAATCACAATTGAGAGAGGTCCTCCCATGTGCCCTTAGCCTCATTTTCCTCCTTGTCCTCCATGGCCATATGGCCAACAATATTATCTGCCCCCACCATGACCCCCTCTGGGAAACCATTCCCATTTTACTCCCACTGGTACACAGCTGGGTAGAGGAGCCCTGATGGAGATAGATGCCCAGCAGGCTCTCCCATCTTGGCCCAATACCCATACATGTTACAGATGCAACAAGGTTGGCCATATATGGCCTGATTGCTCACAAAACCCCAATAAGCAAGCCCTGCATCTGCCACAAGTATGGCAGCAATACTTTTTGGATTATGAGACAGGTGCATATGTGCCTGCTGCACCTTACCAACCACACATGCAGCACGCCCAGCACCAATATGGTTGTCCCCTCCCACCTCCTCCAATCATCACTCCCATTCCATCTGCTCCCCTGGTTGTCATGCAACAAGTGGCAACACCATCCTTCTATTTGGCAGAAGCCAAAGCTTTCTACAGAGACAAATTCGAAGTAGGAGCCAGGCAGAAGGCAGCACAATCTTTAAATTAAATAAGTCTGTGAATGACAAGGGTGTTCATGGACTGAACAATTATGTTTCTCCTTCTATTTCCTCCTGTAATATATCTACCAATCTTGTTGACTGTGATAAGTCCAATTTCCCTGTGTATGTACTATGGATGATCTTCTTGGCAATATATTTCCCATTCTGAAAGGGCAACTCAATTGAGCGTGGCACCAGAATCAAAACAAAGTGTCCTTAATTCCCTTGTTTACCAAGTAAGAAATTCTCCTAATTATAAATCCCTCAATTCCCCCTCATCTCTTTTTATTCATGCAAGCATGTTGTCATTTGGTGGCGAAATGTCACTTGAGACATGTGTAATGAATTATGAAGATGGAAGTTGGTGATCTCAATCATTTAAGTCTCTTCTAGATTCAGGTGCTTCTCACACTTTTATCGACAAGGACTATGTTCTCTCTCATGGTACCCCTACTGATAGAATTGCTAACCCTATTTCGGTGAAAAATGCTGATGGCTCTAATGGAGCAATAGGCCAAGTAACCCATGCTGTCACATTAATTATTGGAATTGCTGGCCACTATGAGGTCCTGGAAGCCTACGTTTCTAAACTAGGAACCCACTGCCTCATTGTTGGTTATGATTGGCTGGCTCAGCATAACCCCACTATAGATTGGGTCTCTAAAACTATCTCTTTCCCTTGATGCACACCCTATTGTTATATTATGGGTGATGGACCCTTTAATGAACCTATCAAACTTATTTATAATTGTAGTATAGAAGAAGGACCCAAGGAGAAAGTGCCCAAAATGTACCATGACTTCCTTGACATATTTTCCGAGAATGAATCCAAAAGAATGCCAGAATGAAAACCCTGAGATCACGCAATAGATCTGAAATTAGACTTTGCTCCCAAAAAGGGTAGAGTAATTCCCTTCTCGGATGTGGAAATGGACAAGGTATGCACATTTATTGGAAAAGAACTCAGGAAGGGTTATATTTGCCCTTCAAAGTCCCCCCAAACAGCACCAGTATTCTTTATACCTAAAAAAGACAGAAAAAAGAGACTCGTTATGGACTACTGTTATTTAAATGAAGGCACTATCAAAAACACCTATCCTCTACCTCTTATTTCAACATTGATTGATCACCTTAAGGGTGCAGATATGTTCACAGCCCTAGATCTTAGATGGGGTTACAACAATGTTCAAATTAAGGAGGATGACAAGTGGAAGGGAGCTTTTGTTACTTCCATAGGCACATATGAACCAACTGTTATGTATTTCTGGATGACTAACTCACCCCCCACTTTCCAGCAAATGATGAACGATATATTTAACAACATGTACACTGTATTAGTAATCTACATCAATGACTGTATGATATTTACAAAAGGCAAGACTAAGGAAGAGCACAAGGAAATAGTAAAGGAGGTGCTTTCCCGTTTTTGCCAAAACGATCTTTACATAAAACCAGAAAAATGTAGTTTTTCAAAGAACAAAGTAGACTTTCTTGGCATGGTAGTATCTAAAGAGGGAGTAGAAATGCAGGAAAAGAAGGTGTCAGGGGTATTAGATTGGCCAATTCCCACATGACTCACACAACTGCAAGGCTTCCTTGGACTTTGTAATTATTACCAACAATTCATAGAAGGCTTTGCAGACATTGCATGTCCATTAAATGATCTGACCAAAAAGGATGTTTTATTCAAATGGGAACCGAAGCACCAAATAGTATTCAATTCTTTGAAGGCCAAATTCAAAGAGTCACCCCTATTGGCTTATCCAGATCGTGACAAAGAAATGCATCTTGAAACGGACACCTTGGATATTGCCACAGGGGCAGTGCTTTTAGTTAAGTGCAATGATGGTCTCTGGAGACCTTGCTCCTTCATTTCCCACTCCTTCAACAGCACTGAGCACAATTACCCTATTTATGACAAAGAACTCTTGGTGGTCATCCAAGCATTAGAAGAATGGCAACACTACCTAATCAGTAGGGAAGGTTTCGAGATCTGGACAGATCACAAGAATCTTGAATACTGGAAAAAACCCCAGACCTTATCCAGTTGCCAAGCCCGATGGCATGCCCTCCTTCAAGAGTTTAATTATGTTTTCATCTACAAACCTGGTACATTGAATGGTCAGGCAGATGCGTTATCTTGCTGACCAGACCATGGTAATGCTGTTCAGGATCACAACCAGAATATCACCGTCCTTCCACCTTCTTTATTTATTAACAATGTTGAACTTTCTTCCTCTTTCTTCGATAAAATCATAAAAGAATCAGAAAAAATATGAGAAGAATCCTTTAACAAATATACTTATGATTACGATAACAATATATTCAAAAACAACAAAAACAAAGTCTTTGTTCCTGAACAGTTATGTACTGAACTTCTTATTATTTGTCATGACTCTCCTATTGGTGGACATTCTGGACAAGCTCATACTTCTCATCTTCTTACTTGACACTTCTCATGGCCTGGAGTCATCAAAGACATTAAAAATTATATAGATAGCTGCCAAATGTGTGCCCAAACAAAGGGAAAGTCAAAGGAACTGGCAGAAAAACTTCTTCCTTTACTTGCTTCTAAATGACCATGGGAAGATTTATCTGTTGATTTCATTATGGGCTTATCCGCTTCCCACAGTTATACTGCCATTTGTGTCATCATTGATTGGTTTTCTAAAGAAGTCATTTTTATTCCCACATATGATACAGTTTCTTCAAAGGACTTAGCCATCATCTTCAGAGACAATATTTGGTGTATCCACGGACTCCCTTCTATGATTGTTTCCGATCAAGGCCCCCAGTTTGTTTCGGACTTTACTTCTGAATTATGTAAACTTCTCTCTATCTCCCAAAAAATTTCCACTGCCTATCACCCACAAACCGATGGACAAACAGAGTGTATTAATAGAAAACTTGAACAGTATCTCCGCTATTACGTAACAAAGTGACAGACTGAATGGGCTGATTGGCTTAAAGTTGCTCAATTCCATCACAATAATTCCCTCACCATATTCCTTTCAACATTACGCAGAACTATGCTCCTCACATAGGTTTTGAAGGAAAGGCTAAACGCATGGGAAAGGAATTTGGCATGGAGATGGAAAAATCCCATAAGGAAGTAGAAGATGCATTAAAGGAAGCATGAGAAAGAATGAAGAAGCAATTGGAAAATAAAAGATCTGATGCTCCAGAGTACAAGAAAGGACAACAGGTTTGGCTTTTGGCCAAACATTCGAAGCTCCCTTATATGGCAAAGAAGTTAACCCAAAAATGGATTGGCCCATATGAAATCCTTGAGGTACTTCCTAATGCCATCAAACTCAAATTGCCAAACTCTATTTGAATTCACCCCACTGTTAACATTTCACGCGTTAAACCTTATTGGACAACCCTTCTGGGTCAACCAGTCTCACGCCCAGATGCAATTGAAGTTGATGAAGAAGGAGTAGAGCAATTTGAAATAGAATACATTGCAGCATCTCATCTCAAAGGCCACCAGCTTCAATATCTTGTATATTGGAAAGGTTATGATGAATCTGACAGGACATGGGAATCAGGTGACATTATCAATACCGCCCCTCAGGCAGTTGCCAATTTGCACAAAAAGAACCCCTCAGCTCCTCAGAGACTTTGTGGCCTTACCATCAGAGATTTTTCTTCTCTCTTCACTTGTTACGAAAATTTTATTGAAATTAATTATCATGGGACTCGCCTGGAATTCGAGTCTTAAAGAGGGAGTAGTGTTATGATATACAATATTTTCAAACTTTTTAACTTAGCACTACAACGTGCATACTTTACATCCTTTAGACTTCAAAGTCACATGATGTGCATGTGACCATGGGAAACTACATGTGACCTATGGTCTAGACAAACACATTGCACACACACCTTATTAATTTCCATTCTTTCTTTCTCACTATCACTCTTCTTCTCTCATGAATACTTCTTTCATTTATCTATAACCAGTAGTCTTTCCCATGGACCCTATGGTTTGTGCACACACCTGTAACATATATAAGCTAGCTGTAGTTGGCTGGACTCCCCAGTCTAATCCATTTGTGCCTTGTGACCTATGTCCTTGTGAGTGCATTAAGGAAGACACTAAACCTCTACTCTTCATCTCCTCTTTTCTATATCGCTTCAGGCTTTGGTGTTGGCCTAGTTGAGTCCTGTCAATGATTGCTCAAGTGCACTTGCAACACCCGACCTCATTATTGGACATGGACATTCATCTACTCTGCATGTCACAATCCCACACACATACCATCCCTTTTTATACACAAACTAACAGTCTACCTATCAGTACTCTTCTCTGTCAAACCAAATGTCCTCAATCAATGCACCATACAAGCCCAGCCACTTGTGTTCATCCAATCTATCTAAGTGACCCATGTTCCCACCTTCCAAAAAGCACCTGGACGCTGTGCAACCTAAGTGTTCATGTTCCTTTCACTCTGAATCACAATCGTCCTCCTACTCAACATCCTCCCAGTTGCCTGAAGTACAACCCCAGATGCCCATTGTACTACCAGTATGTGCCATCTGCCTCAGGTGACACAAACACTCAATGCCCATTGTCTTCTGTCCAGCCAAATGCACATGGGATGATCAATTCGACACCTTCATTGAACATTTCAATAAGGCACTATGAGTCAGAAACACTGGAACTATCCTATGCAGTCCATGGCAAAGAGACACAGGCTGCAACAAAAGACATGACAACATGCACCTCTGTTTGGGGTGCGGAGCACTCATCCATGGCACTAGCAAATGCCCTCATGCTCAGAAGGCACTGTCCCTGAACACCCTATAAAGCAGAGGCCTGGGAACACACACTATGACAAGCAGGACTGCTTGAGCATTTCTCATCCATCCCAGCCGGTCTGCGAAAGGGCTTCATTGTAGGATATCCACCAATCTCACATGTACAAACCCCTCCAAATAGTACCTCCATTTCCATTTATGACAATGAATTCAGGAAACATTATGAATAAGGAGTTAGAAAAAGAATGTTACATAGGTCCTTTCCCTCTTGCAACAATTGAAGCTGTTCTAGGCCCATTTCAATCCTCCCCTCTCTCTTTAATACCCAAACCCAGTAAACTGGGTAAATTCTATTTAGTACAAAATTTCTCTTTCCCCATCCAGACATCACTGCTCTTTCCCAACCCATCCATCAACAATGCTATCACTGCCAATTTCCTCCCATGCACATGGGGAAAATTCTCCACCATCTTCCTGCTAATAGCATGCTTGCCTCAAGGATTACAAGCAGCCATGCAAGACATAGCAGAAGCATATTGCACAATACCGCTATACAAATCCCAATGGCCAGCAGCCATCATATGTATATCAGAAACCATTGCATGCATTGACACATGTGTAGCATTTGGAGCATCACCCTCCTGTGGTACTTATGGCCATATAGCTGATGCAGGAGCCAAAATCCTCCAAGAGAAGGGCATCAGCCCACTTGACAAGTGCATCAATAATTACCTATTTTTTCATATCCCATGTGTGCACATGCAGGAATACAACCTAGCCAGACAACGATGGCACAGTGACATCATGGTGACTGACAAAAAACTCACTGCCTCGAGAATATGGTACAATGGTATCACACATCATGACAGCTCAACAGAAGAGTTCAGCGAAGACCACAGCTTCCCCATCAAAGATCTGTCGAATAGATCACCCAGATCCAAGGAAGACATAGTATTTACATACAACCTTGCTGACATTGATGAGATATCCCATAGCCTCAGCATTCCATGGAAGAAATCCAAGGATCAGCCATTTGCATTGTCAACTATTTACATAGGTTTCATTTGGGATATCACAAAACACATGGTAACCATCAGTCCCACCAAAACAGAGAAATATGTAGGAGCAATCAAAGACTGGCTAGCAAGACACAGACACACCCTGAAAAACATACAGGAGCTATATGGCAAGCTGCTACATGCAGCTTCCATCCTCCTGCAAGGTCATGCATATTTGACAGGGCTCAAAAGCATGCTGTCAACATGCACCAAAAAACCCTTTGTACTGCACCACCCTGACGATGGACTTAATCAGGATCTGAAATGGTGGCTTGACAAGCTAAATAGTAGAACCATCATCTGCTCCATCTACCCCTCACCCTCCTTCCTTGATCTATGAGCCTTTTCTGATGCCAGTTCTGGCTTTGGAATTGGCATTGTCATCAGTGACCAATGGCATGCCTGGTGTCTCTGTCCAGACTGGACCATGCCACATGGACAGAAAGACATTGGCTGGGCCAAGGCCATTGGATTTGAACTCCTTATCCATGCTATTGATGATCTCCTTCTCAACAATGAGTATGTTTTGCTGCATGGAGACAACACTGGCATCATTGAAGGATGGCAAATTGGCAGGCACCACAATCAAGCCATCAACACCATTTTCAAGCATATCCATTCTTTCCTTGACTCCACCAAGCACATACTTAGCATTGCAACATGCTATGTCCCAAGCGAAAACAACCCAGCAGATCATCCCTCCAGAGGCCTCTATGGTGCAGAGCACCACCTCCTACCACCCATTCTGCTCCCTGAACACCTTAGAAACTTCCTCACAGACGCCAGTGACCCCCTTTCAGCAAAGGAACTCAGGGAACTCTGAGAAGGATGCTACTCTGCAAGTGGTGCCAAAATCCTCACACATCTATGAGCTCAGCAGAAAGCAACAGAGTGAACCTGTGCAGAGATCCAGCTTGAGGATGAGCTTGTCATCTGCATCCTCCAGGACAATAGGAACTGATTCCTCATGTTTCAACTCACCACTACCCTCCACAACAGACAACTCTCCCACCACTCCCAAACCATGCCTCTACCAACCCCACCTTCACCCCCTACCCTTGCTACACTGCCCCCATTGTCTCACACAAGATAGGTTTTGTCTTTGGACTCCCAGAACCCCAGTCAAACGATCAGCAAGCAGAGCCATCCCTGCAGCAGTATCAGATCAAGCATTCAACCGCATCCTAGAAGTCATTGGGGCTTCCTGGGCGGACAGCACCAAAGAACTCTATGGCACAGGACTACTAATGTACCACATGTATTGTGACCTGAATGGCCCCATCCCTGAGCATGAGCACTGCCCAATTTTGGACATGCTACTCCTCTCCTTCCTATCCAGCTGTGCAGGAGGCACTTCCAGCTCAATGCTCTCCAATTATGCAGCCAGCATCAAGGCATGGCACCTACTCCACAGACAACCATGGAACATCTGTCAAGATGAACTCAGACTCACTCTACAAGGAGCAGCACATCTCACACCCAATCACTCCAAGCGAGACAAATGCCCACCCATGACAGTTGATGACCTAAAGATCATATGAGCAAACCTCAACCTTGAGGACCCAGGAGACACAGCAATATATGCATGCATTGTAATTAGTTTCTATTGTGCTGCCAGGTTGGGAGAGTTCACAGTATCCAATGTGCAAGAGAAATTCGACCTGGAAAAATACATCATATGCCAAAACATTTCAAAGCTAATGGACCAGAATGGCCTACCCATCATGAAGTTTCATCTCCCCATTACAAAATGTGAACCAAAGGGTGAGGACATGCAATGTGCACCTCAGACCAGATGTGTCACAGATCCTGAAGCTGCACTAGCAAACCACATATGTCTCAATCTGGCCCCTTCCAACATGCATTTATTTGCATGGAAACATCCCAAAGGTGGGCTTCACCCACTATCCAAAACTCAGGTCACTACCAAGTTAGCCGACATCACAAAATGCAACAATCTAGCAGATCTAAAGGGGCACAGCCTCCACATAGGAGGTACTCTCTTCTACCTCCTAAAAGGAGTACCTTTCGATGTAGTCAAAGTGATCAGTAGATGGGCCAGAGAATCTTTCACACTCTACCTAAGACTCCATGCTCTAATCCTCACATCCTACCTACAAGCCAACCAACAAGTATTTGATGATTTCATGCAAATTGCTATGCCACCAGTACAATAGAGGTGAGCAGCCTTCACTCCTAGTGAACAGGTTTCCAGTCTCACTGGATGCATTGCCAAGGCTCCTAATCATAGGATTCACAGCTCATCTTCACCCATTCAGGTTAGGACCTAGCCTTGAGTCGAAAACCCTACAGGTTTTGCCCAACTGCATGCACATCGCATCATGCATCTAGTAGATCCACTTTCACCCTTCCTTTCTCATTGTTATCTGCCTGTACCTATTCAAATTACATACTTCTTCTTTTGATTCCACATAAGCAAGCATCATCACACAGATCAAATGATTTGTCCACAAGGCATTTGAATAGAACACCACAGATCAATATAATCATATGAGATTTCCTCCTGATAAAGGAGCACTTGCATACTATAATGACCTAAAATGTTGTGCACACCAAATGGTGCAGCCCCCTGATGATTACTCATTTAGGAGGAAATTCCTTTGTGGGTTACCCCACTCAATCATTCAAAGTATATTTGAAGCTTATGGAATATTCACTGAGCATTCAACTATTGAGGAAATCCTCAAGGAAGTGTGGAGAATGGAGACCACACAGAAAGCAATAAATATGCATATGAGAATGAGCCACACCAGCTCCAGAGGGAAACTCTCCTAGGAATGAAGTGGTTTGCACCCACATGATAAGAAGAGTTCACAGAACTCTTTGGTCCAAGAAGGCCCTAAGTATTTCAAAAGAGAAAATACAATATATTGCTGAAAGGCAAAATTCTTTCCTAAAAACAAAGGGAAAGGTGGGACTGCCCACCAGCAGAAGAGTCATTAGACCCATATGCACAAGAAGACAATTAATAATTCCTGGAAATTCCTTCTGGGGATAACATGCTACAAATGTGGCCATGAAGGCCACTATTCAAACAACTGCCCCTCAGGTTTACCTTGCAAGGAGGGACCAAGTATAGCAGCTAAGCCACAATTGTTTGTAGCCGAAGTGCAAGAAAAGGTAATGGAGCAAGGACACTCCTGTGATATGGAAAGGTTGGCCAAAGCTGATCAAATGGAGGTAGTAAATGAGGAGTCTTTGGCTCCACAAGAAATCATAGATGAAATGGAGGAAAATCTCAATGACATTGAAAACATGAAGGAAAAACCCTTTGGATACTATGAAAAGTGTTCAGAAGTAGGTGATGATGATGAACCAGTTGCCTAGTTTGGTGCCATACACCATGAGGAAGAATCCTCTGAGGATGATAATATCGAATACAATTCAGAGGAGAATAGCAGACAAAGTACCACTAGAGTAGAATCTGAGATCCCAACCTTGGATGACTGGAAATGGTTATCCTTATATGGGGTGACACACACACAGGTGTGTGAGGAATGTCACATTCATATGTATCATGTAGCTGAGGAGCTACAAAATCCTAATTCCTCAATTGGAGAGGCACTTGCAGTACCACAAGAATTTGCAGAACAAGAATTTCGTCAAGGTGTAGATGAGGGGAATTGAGCAATGCTCAAAACCTCCCATCCAGCAGATGATTGTCTGCAAATGGCACTGTGTATAATCACTATGTATATCTAAACTATGTCCAGACAGGTATGTGGGACAATTAGGCATATTAGGGGCAAGACTGCCCTGACTATCCTCTGTGTGTTACGATTCATCCGGGGTACGCCTACCCCTATTCATTTTCCTTCGTCTTCTTTGTTCTTTCTTCGTCTTCGCCCGCTCGTACCTCTCCGAGCGCTCTCATTCTTATGGGGAATCCCCATTACCTTGTCATTTACCTTATACAATATTCGCCCTTCGACCTGGTCGTCTAGACCACCCTTCTACTTAGTATATTTGTCCTTCGACCCGATCTACCAGATCGCCATTTAACCTTATAAAGGTTACATTTAACCATTCCTAGCTTCACCCCTTCGCCCGGTCTTCCAGACCACATTTACCCTTGACCCTAGCCCTTCGCCCAGATCCACCCTCTACCCTCCTTTTACCATCTTTGGATTGGTCTGTGCTCGGCTAGCATACCTACTTAAACCCTCATCGCATACATACACATGTAACTTAGTCTTGATCTCCCTAAATATTGGCCTTGATTCCCCTTGAACCCTCTGTCCTCGCGTACGTCTAACAAGCTACGGAATACATCTTGAGACTACCCGTCTCCCTTCGAAACCTCGTCCCGGAATAAGGTCGTCTAGGGCTACGCTCGCCCCTACCCGGGTCAAGCGTAACACTGTGCCAGTAGGTGCAGTATGACCTTTTTCTGGAGGGTTTTCCCTCCCCTCCATAATGGGGTGCTAAATAACACCTGGGATGATTGTCCCCCAACCTTGATTGATGCTGTTGCATCTGGACTACTAGCTCTGCTAGCTGGTCCCTGGTGAGCACTTGCTTCAAATGCTTGATTGTCATTGCTTGATGCAATCCAGGGTTAATTACATGATTATAAAACCCTTCTGGACAATGTCTGTATTCCAGCCATTGATGCTGGACTCCATCCAGAAACTCATTCACAGCTGTTTGGGCCAAACAAGAGTCAATGGGACCTCCTCCCCAAGTGGCTCCCTAATCAAAGGCACAATGCCTTCAGTATATGCTTGTATGAGAGGACTCTCCATCCTCAAGGAAGAAAATGGGTCATTATGGACCCTTGAATTCTTATACTCAGTATTCTGAGGAGTCAATGGACTCATTGGATCGTTGATAGCTTTAGTGATCCTTTCCATACTCCTCTCAGCACTACTCAGCATTTGGAAGATATTTAGATCTCCAGGCATAGACATTCCAATCTCAGGCTGGGTAGTCTTGACCTGGGAAGCTTGTGCTCCCTTTTTCACCTTCTTTAACTCTTTATGAGTCTCAGTGGTCTCTTTTGGTGGCTGACAACTATTGTTGTCATGTGGAAAATTATCCCCACCACTGGGCAGCTTCAACACTGCCATCTTTGCACTAATGCAAGTTACCATTTGCTCATAGTGAATATTTTGAAGTTGACATTCAAAAAAGTTGTAAGGGGGAAAAGATCCTATGCCTTAAAATCACACAAATGAATGATACCAAATGGTATTCACTAGATGATGTGTAGAGACAAAAGTAGGATGCCCTACAGGTCACTGTTACAGTTTTATGTGACCTAGCATCACCCGTGACCTCCCACAACCACAAGCCCTGGCAGCACTATGACTTTCCCCTTCTACCCCATGGCACAGCCATTGTATTACCAGATCATACTAGACAATCATGACTCATGGCTACCATTTCTCTCTATAATGGACAATCCCTGGCCTTATGCCTTGGATGGGCTCTTGATTCAAGACTGGACATTCATCCAGAATGATAAGTTCCCTTTCATCACAAGAACTCCTGGTCATCACCTAGCGACTGGACATTCTCCCAGATGTTTACATTTCCATGTAAACACAAGGACTGGATCTTCCCTGGAGTTTCCCTGGATCTTCCCTGATTCGACTCTCCCCGGTTGGGCTGTGGCGCTCATTGCCTCACAGATCCGAGATCTCCCAAGCATTGCCTCATTGATCCTACATGCCCTGATACCTGCCTCGATGATCTGTCATCATCCGAGATACAGCCTCGTTGATCCTAGATCCCCCAATCTATTGATCCTATTATACCCATTCTGGTTTCTTCCTAGATCACGTGCTATGCAACACAACATGTCTTGGACATGGTTATGCCTCCCCTAGAGTTCTATTGCTATATCAGGTTAGACCGGCCCTAAACTAGTGTACTTGTATATAAGTTTGAGCTGAGCTTGAATAGCTCTCTAACCTGAATCTACTCATTCATACCCAAGGTTCTCTGCTCTCTGAGAGATCTTGGTAGACTTCTCATTCCTTGGACTAGATTGTCCTCGTATTACTTGCTTCTATGCTATCTCTCTCATCGTCATTGTCACTGACATCGACCTCGACTTGTTCATCATCTTCAAGGCCTCTTGAAGAGTAGCATTCTTGGTTGGAGTTCCATTGATACAGGTACAACCATAACAGTCACTAGGCAAAATCTTATATACTAGACAGGGCACATGTGATATTAGAATTACATATGCCCAGTAGTTACTGCTTGATATATATGTACATTCAGCCCCTAACAAAACAACTCAGTGTAGAATACTTTAGTAGTCATTAAAGTAAAGGGAAACTACCGTGGTACAATGTAATGATCACTTATGTAAGCTGTAGTTCTAATATGAAATATCAAAATCCAACACTGAGGTGAGTTGAAACCATTTTAATACTTACTCTTAGACTAATGTACTGTAGCTCTGGTCTACTATGGTATTGCTAGCTCTTCTCCACTTCAGACCTCCAGATTTGACATATATTGAATGCTGACTTTATCTAAGATGGATAGTGTGATCAAATAGCCTGAATGCAAACTTGGATGCATATATTATGTTAGGTTGATAGGTTGATGAAAATGGAAATAAGGTTGGGATATCCCATCATCCTTAAATAATAGTTTTTCCATGATAACCTCAGTTCCCTCAGCCTTACTTTTTTCAGTTTTAAGGACCCCAAAAGACCACAAGAAAAAGAAAAACCCACTGTCCAGTTTCACATTCTAGAGAATCATGGCAATTACCAGGTGCTACTTCAGCACAGGAGATCCTTTGACTCAAATGCTATTATCCAAGATCTTGAGTGCAAAAGGAATTGTCTTGATATGCATCAAGCCAGCCACCCTAACCTAGAGGAACTGGAAGCATGCATGCTGATGGACTTGTTTATTTTGATATAGGTGCAGGAATCCCTGTAGAAGTAGGAATACCAGATTTTAGGAGTAAGCAGAAGATATTGGATGTTCTGGAGCTGGGACAAAGGAAGCTAAAGGGCATGTTCCAACTGTTGATGATTATGGTGAGCATGAAGGTACATATGGAAGTGGTATAGAGGCACTGATGGATGTGCAGAATGAAAGGCAAAGACTGTTGTTTAGGCAATTCATGGCAAGTCTAGCTTGAGTGACAGAGGAGAGTGAACCTACAGCATTTCATAAGCTGATGAAAAGGCTGGATGAGCACAGAATGTTGGTACAAGTGTATACATAGAACATCAATGGCCTGGAGAAGAAAGCAGGGATATCAACTTACCATTGAATGCATCAAGAGGTACTTGGACTGTTCTGATGCATTCCTGTGCATGGAAGTCTTTGGTACTTGTACTGTCCATCTTGTAATATAGTAGAGGATGAGAAAGAACATGAGGAAAAACTAATGAAGGAAATATTCCTAGATTGTGGAAGTTGCTTCAGAACTCAAGAAATGGGGAGAGAGGCAGGTAAATGGGTTCAGGGGATACCTTGGTTGATTCTGGACATAGTGCTGTATGATCAGGTACACCCAGATGGGCAGCATATTATACACAGGTGAATTTTAGACACAAGAGCTCTATGGAGCACAGAGGATAGATTTGTAGCTGGTGGTGGGAATGGGAATGCGTGTGATAGGAACTCAAATAATGATCTAGGAGTTTGCATGATGGCTTTAAAAAGATCAAGGGAATTTGGATGGAGTCCCAGTGTTGTGGGTAAAACTGTAACACTGATGAGGTCAAAGATGAAGGAATTAGAACTGGGGTTCTATCTCTCATTGCTAACATTATATAGTAACTATGATGGTGCATGGACCAAGTGGTCATGGGTACAGGGTAGCTATGTATGTATAGATAAATGAGAGAAGAGAAGTGATGGAGATTAAAAGGAAGGTGATGCATGAGGAGGACATGAGGTGTGGCAGAATGGAAGCATATGTAAGGAATGGAAGAGAAGGGGAACGGAGATTAAGGAATCAGTGGGAAAGAGATCTGCCATGGTGATATGTGAAGGAAGAAGGGAGTGGTCTAGGTCAGTCTAGGTGACCAGTCAGGTGATCATGGGAAAGGTCACATGATATAAAGATAAGATGGAAGAAGATAAAATAAAGAGAGAAGGGAAGTGCATATGAAGGTTATGATTGGGGTTGAAGATAGGGGTAATTGGAATGAAGATCATAACAGCAGGGAGCTCTACTTTTGCCATTCCTGCATTCTGGGCTAAGGTGGTAGACAATGTTGTCTTCCTGAGAAGGTGTTCCAGGATCTTTGAGTTGTATTGAGTATTTAATATTTAGGCATGGAGAAGAGAACTCTTCTGTTGCAAAAAGAAGATTTGCAGGTCTTGCTCAATAGCAGTATTTTCATTGGTGTCAAGGTATTTGGGGAGGTATTATTGAGAAAGCACTTGTGGATGGTTGAGGTATCACTCTTTATATAACCAGGGATCTATGGTCACCTGACCAGTAGTCCAATCAATAATGGGGTTGACTGCTCATAACCATGGCAGTCCCAAGATGAGGTCATCCTTTCCACAGTTAAGGACTAGGAGTTGTCACTCCTCAAGAACTCCATTCATATTCAGGATAGTGGAGATGGCATGAGTGATGTCTCTGGACTGATTTGATGACCCATTCATGTTCCAGGCTCTAATCAGGTGGGGAAGAGGTTTAAGGGGGATTCAGTGTTCTTCAGCAAATTTCCCAAAGAGGAAACATCTGGTTGCCCCACTGTCAATTAATGCATTTAGTCCAATGATTCTTGTTGCATGTTTATCTTGGATTGAAATAGGAATGTAAATAGAATTACTGTTTGATCCAGAGATAAATACAGGTGCAATTGTAATGGAAGGAGATGACATTGGTCCATCCCTTCCTCCTAAAAATGTATAGCAGGGATTTGCTTAACATAGGTTTCCTTGGTGAGGAGAACATTGATGTCTTTGTTTCCCCATACTTCCTCCAGGTCAGGAAGGGTTTCTCCTTGTTCATCCCTATTCTTCTCAAAAGCTACCTTGAGGATACAAAGGATCTCATCCTTGTCAGAGCGAGTCTTTAAGCTTTTGATATAGGAGTCCAGGGTATCTGGAGGAGGGGCACTTGTAAGAGTGCAGGTATGGACTTCTGGAGTTTTGCCTAGGCATGGGTGTTTCCTAGTGGAACATCCCTTCTTCTTGCATATAAAGCATTGCCCTTCTCTTATGAGGTGGGCTTGTTTGACTGGAGAAAGGATGAGGCAGTCGATGTCCATGGCATTGGGGTCATGGTGTTGTTGTCCTCCTCCTCTACCAATTGGGATTCATGGAATTCTATCCATATTCCTGATCCTGGCAAGTCCACTTTCTATCTCCACAGCTTTGTTATAGATGTCTTTGATCTTCTCTGCAGTTTTGAGAACATTAGAGAGGGTGAGCTGAGTAGTGATTTCTCAATTGAGTCCTTAGAGGAACCATTCTTGAAGGGCTCCTTTTTCTTTGATTCCTGCCTGGGTGGCAAGAATGACAAAGGTGGTGAGGTATTTCTTGAAACTATCTGCATGATGAGGGTCCTGTCATAGCAAAGTGAGTTCTACTTGAGCATGCAAAGCTGCATCATAGGGGGAGAAGGTCATAGAGAATGCTTCTCATATGTGGGCATAGTCTTTGTTGGTATCAGGAATGGTCCAATCCATTAGCTTGATAAGCCACACTTCAGCAAATACTTTGCCTCTCCCATGAGGCATGTGGTTGAGAAGTATAAAGCTTTTAGCTTTATCTGTAAGATCTGTGTGGAGGGAGAAATATCTGTCCATTCCTAGGAGCCATTTGTTGGCATTCTTTCCTGCTCCTGAGAAGTCTTCTGGAAGGGCTGTTTTTACTTCTTTCTCCATATCATCATCATTATCTGAGTCTTCTTTGTTTCCAATGGAATAGTCTGGATCTGCTTCTGGTTCTGAGTAGGATGGGGTAGGAGGGTCCTACAGGGGTCTATAGGAAGGGTGGGCTTCTGCAGCAGCACCAGTGAGGATGGTGCATTCATAAGTTCCTCCTTCAGTTTCTACAATCTCTTTTTCAGGAATCAAGTACTGAGTAAGGTTGATGGAAGGATGAGATCTGACAGAGGATGAGCAAGAGAGAGCTGGAGACACTCTATGAGGGGGTGGACCAGGGGTTGGGACACTCCTAGATGATCCTGGTACTCAACACTGCTCTGGTATAGCAGCAAAGGTGGAAGATTGTGCTGGTGGGTGGGGAGGGAATATATAATGTTCCTTATTATCTTTGTGTTCTCCTGAAAGGAGTTGCATAAGGTTGATATGCCTTGTGTTGACCTACGTATAGTTGCTGCTTCCTCAAGCAGCAGTCCATGGGTGGAAGGTTGGGCTAGATAGCACCAACAATTAGAAACTTAAACCTTTTGTTACACCTAGTGTCATATCCCAGAAATCCTGTAAGTCCAACCCCAGTCTTGCAGACCAACTCTGCTTCTTGTACATATGAACTCTGGTGTGTTCTCATTTGAGATGCAACTCTTGACCCTCGGACCTTGTTCATACATGTGTCACCTTATGTTCTTCTCCATTTGTACTAGTTTTGCTCTCAGTCTCCCTCTAAACCTGTGTTTTCACTTAGGAGCACAGCTTTGGCTTTACCTTACCTCCAACTCCTTACTTACAAACCAGCTCCACTCTGTTAGTAATCCCCTATGACTCCATAGTATATAAACCTCTGTAACTCCAGTACTTCCCCTAGTTTGAATATCAACTTAGTTTAACTCCTTCTTTCCGCTTGAGTCTCGAAGACTCTTCTCTGTACCCTCTGCTCAACTTGATGTCTAGTACATCTTAAGTCTGCCTCCAACCCTTAGTAAATTCTGGGACAACAGGACTCCTGACAAGGGCACACCACACATGGTGAAGTCAAGTCCTGTCTGTGTAGTCAACTCCAGAGTTCCGGAGTTTGTTCTCCCTTCGGAGTTTATCTGTACTTAACAGTATATTCAAACTCATACTTGTTACAAGTCTAACCTATGGCTACATGCACTACCAGATCCAAAACCCATGCCCTAGGTGCAAACCCTCTGCCATCTCCCCATTACAATCCCCTAAGCATCTTTGGAAGCAGTTGACAAGGCCCAGAACTCATTAGCCAGTTCTGGGGCTTTTTTGCCTGACACACCCCAGGCTCCACTTCTCAAGTGCATCCTACTCCAGAGTCCCCTACTCCAGGAGTGTGCATCATTGAACTTGAACTCAATGAAGATAGGAGCAAAATCTCCACCCAATCCAGTCACTGCTCTGACCACAGAGCATGAGACCTCCATTTCCCTGACAACAGAGATGCTCTGGGAGATTCTGACTTCCCCAGAGATGACCCATTCAACAATGATCCTGACTTCCTTGGTGATGGTGATGACCCACCTAATGACTCCAACAACAAGCATGTTCCATGAGACACCCTCATGCTACTTGCAAGTGCCATCCAAGGCCTTGCTTGCTCCACTTGTCATCCTGCCTGCAACTCTATCCCCTGCACCAAAGTCCAAGAACTGGATTAGTTTGATGGGACAGAACCCCACAAACTCTGGGTTTTCCTGGTGCAATGCAAGCTGAATTTCCAAGACTGCCTGAAGGCTTTTAGCACCAACCATGCCAAGGTCACCTTCACACAGTCATACCTAAAGGGTATGGCTCTGGAATAGTTTGAACTGGACCTACTCCAGATGGAAGATCCCACACTCTACCCTCTCTGGATGAACAACTTCAAGGAGTTTGTCCTCAAGCTCCAGACCAATTTTAGTCCACATGACCCCATCAGAGATGCAGCGTATCAACTCAACCACCTGTCCATGAAGGACACTCAACACATCAATAAGTATGTGGTTGAGTTCAATTGGATTGCTTCACAAGTCTGCAGATATGAAGAAGGTGCCCTCTGGCACCATTTCTACAATGGTCTGCTGGACAGCATCAAAGATGAAATCTCCTGCATCAGTAAACCCCTGATGCTCTCCAAACTCCAAGTTCTCACTCAGGTGATCGACACATGCTACTGGGAGCACAAGTCCAAGATCAGCCATCAGGTGAAGAACATCACTCAATCCTCCACATCTAAATCTGACAAACCCTCCACTCCTGCGCCTTCTGCTCCTTGCCCCTCCAATGGTGGCTCCAAGGACTCTAAGGAGTCAAAATGCAAGGGAGCATCCACCTTTGCAGCTCCAAAACAGGACTTGTCATCTAAATTAGGGAAAGATGGCAAGCTAACCAATGAGGAGTGCAAATGCCGGTTTGACAACAAACTGTGCATGTTCTATGGACTTACTGGCCACATAGATAAGGACTGCCCCAAGTCCACATCTCAGGCAGCCAAGGGCTGCTCAGCAACCACAACTCCAGAAGCTAAACTGGAGGCCTCCACCTCAGAGACAAAAAAATAGCCTGCAACCTCCATGACTCTGCATGGACTGGAGGTTGTGTTGAACCCACCTGTGCACTTAAGGAGATCCATCTCAATGTGTCCACTCTTTCTGATCCCAAATCACTTATGCCCTCTGTCACTTTAGTATCATATCTGATCTCTCCTTTTGCCACACTTGTAGACTCCAGATCCTCTGACTGTTTTATTGATATATCATTTATTGATAAACATGGACTTTCTACCTATCCTGTGCCCCTGCTTCAACTCCACCTCTTCAATGGAACATCCAACAGCACCATTACCTGAGCCATCAATCTCTCCATCTGTTTCCCAACTGGTGATATCACTCCGATGATGTTCTACATCACTCCACTGGACTCTATCTGTTTCCTTGTTCTGGGACACAACTGGCTCACCCAACACAATCTGTTGATTGACTGGATTACGAGCAGTATATCATTCCATACACCTGAACAGAGTGTGCCAGCACCCCTGAGCTCTCCTCTGCAGCCTCCGAAACCACTTCCTCTGGCTGACCCCACCCCTGATCCATCACATTTCTCCAATCACAAGGCTCTGCCCATCACACTCATCAGTGCACCTGCCTTCACACTGGCCTGTTGCCTCAAGGACTCCATTCAGTTTAGCCTGCAACTCTGCCCCCAGGAGAGTGATCTCTGCTCTGCTTCCCTCACCCCTCTGGAACAGGTTGACCTCTCCACTGTCCCTCCAGAATATCCAGACTTCCCCAATGTATTCAGCAAGAGCAAGGCTTCTATGCTTGCTCTGCATCATGAACATGATCTGAAGATTGACCTTGAGGAAGGAGCATCTTCTCCACTGAACACCACCTACTCCCTTTTCCCTTCCAAACTTGGCTGTCTTCACACATCCCTCAATGAGCACCTAGCAATGGGGTTCACCTGTTCCTCCCCCCGCTTACTGTTACAGTTTTGTGACCAACGTCACCCGTGACCTCCTCACGACCACGTGTCCTGGCGGCACCACGCCTTTTCCCCTTCTTATCATGATCCACCCAGTGTATTACCAGATCGTATCTGACGATCAACGACTCGTGGCTACGATATTTCCCCTCTAACGGACAATCCCCGGCCTTACGCCTCGGATGGGCTCTTGATTCTGACTGGACATTCCCCCAGACGTAGCATTTCCGTGCTACACAAGGACTGGATCCTCCCCGGAGTTTCCCTGGATCATCCCCTGATCCGACTCCTCACGGTTGGGCTGTGGCTCATCGCCTCACTGATCCTAGATCTTCCGACACACTGCCTCGTGATCCTATCTCACCCGAGCATTGCCACGTCGATCCTAAATCACCCAATCTTTGATCCTATTATATCCATTCCGGTTTCTCCCGCTATCATGTGACTCGCGACGCGACGCGTCTCGGACACAGTTTCACCTGCCCTAGATCTCTCTTACCATATCAGGTTAGACCGGCCCTAAACCACTGTATTAGTATATAAGTTCAAGCTGAGCTTGTACTTATCTCTAACCTGAATCTACTTATTCATACCCTGGGTTCTCTGCTCAACTAGAGCTCTTGGTAGACTTTTCGGTTCCTTTGACCCAGTTGGTCATCGTATACTCGCTTCCTCGCACTCTCTCGTCGTCGTCGTCCTCGACATCGACCTCGACTCAATCGTCGTCTTCAAGGACTCTTGAAGAGTAGCGTCTCAGGTTGGAGTACCATTGTTACGGGTAAAACTGTAACACTTACACTGCTCTGGTCCTCTTTGTCTGCAAGAAGGATGGTTCCCTCTGTCTTTGCATTAACTTCCAAGGACTCAATAAGATTATGAAGAATGACCACTACCTGCTTCCCTGCATCTCTGACCTCCTTGACGCTCCGAGCCATGCCAAGATCTACACCAAAATTGACCTCTGGCATGTGTACCACCTAGTCCACATTGCCAAGGGAGATGAATGGAAGACATCCTTCTGGACATGCTACAGCTCCTACAAGTGGCTTGTCATGCCATTTGGTCTTACCAATGCCCCTGCGGCATTCCAGCAGTTCATAGACACCATCTTTGCTGATCTCCTCAATGTTTGCATCATAGTCTACCTGGATGACATCCTTATCTACTCTGAGGACAAGGCCTCCCACAAAGAGCATATCCAAGAAGTCCTCCAATGACTCTGCAAACACAGACTTTACACTAAGCCAGAGAAATGTAAATGGTCTACTGACACTACTGAGTATCCAGGCTATAACATCTCTCCCTCCGGTCTGTCTATGTCTCCAGACAAAGTTCAGACTGTGAAGGAATGGCTGGAACCTTGGAAGGTCAAGGATATCCAATCCTTCCTCAGATTTGCAAATTTCCACTGTTGCTTTATAGTGAACTATTCCAACATTGTTGTTCCTTTAACCCACCTTATCTATAAAGGCATTCTGTGGAACTTCTCAAATGACTGTTGCTCTGCCTTCCAAAACCTGAAGGAAGCCTTCACCACCACTCCAATCCTTACCCATTGGACTTTTGACACTCTGCTGATTATAGAAACTGATGCCTCCGATTATGCTATAGCTGGCATTCTTTCCATCTGCTGCCCAGATGAAGAAATTCAGCCAGTCGCTTTCTACTCATGGATGCTTTCCACTCCAGAGCTCAACTATGACACCCATGATAAGAAACTCCTCACCATCCATGAGTCCTTTCAGACTTGTCAGCATGACCTTGAAGGCTCTGGTACTCTGATTGACGTCGTCACTGACCATAAGAACCTTGAGTATTTCACTACCACTAAACTCCTGACTCACTGGCAAGCCCAGTGGTTGGAGTTCCTCTCCCAATTCAATATGGTCATTTGTTTCCATCCTGGTCACCTTGGCGTGAAACCTGATCCCCTGACTAGATGCTGGGATGTCTATCCCAAAGAGAGGGATAAGGACTATGCTCGCATCAGTCTGCACAACCCCCAACCAGTATTCACTCAGGAGCAACTTGCTTCATCCCTCTGAGCCACTTACCTCACAGCTCTGGTCCTCCAAGCTAGCACTCTCTTCAATGTGGAACAACTCCACAGTGATATCCTTTCCATGCTTTCCTCAGATCCCCTAGCTGAACTCCACATATCCGACCCTGCCAACTCTTGCTGGTCAGTCAATGAAGATGGCTTCCTCCATCTTGACAAACACATCTACATCCCCAACACTAATGACCTCCAACTGTGAGTACTCTGGTACAAACATGACTATCCCCTTTCTAGACATTTTGGCCAGAACTGGACTTTGGAACTAATCCATCACAAATACACTTGGCCAGGTATCAGGACCTCTGTCAAGAAATACATTTCTTTCTGCACATCCTGCACCTGCACAAAGGTTCCAAGACACCAGCCCTATGGATTATTGAAGCAACTCCCCATCCTGGAGAAGCCATGGAACTCCACCTCCATGGACTTCATCGAACAGCTCCCTATGTCCTCTGGATATACTACCATCCTCATTGTCATGGACTGCCTTTCCAAAGAGTGTATATTCATCCTGATGCATGACACAATCACATCTCCGGAGCTTACAAAGCTCTTTCTACTCCATGTCTTTTCTAAGCATGGAGTTCCCTCCTACATCACCTCTGATTGAGGTATGGAGTTTGTGTCTCACTTCTTCCACTCACTCAGGAAAGCCCTTGACATCCGCCTCCGCTTCACCTCCAGTTACCACCCCAAAGGAGACAGTTAGACAGAATGAATGAACCAGACTCTCAAGTAGTACCTCCAAGTCTATTGTAATTACCAGCAAGATGTTACGACCGCGTAACAAATGACACCAACGTGTGTCGAGTTCCTAGCGTCTAGCTTCCAACTGTGAAAGGCTTCAATGTACGACTAGTCCCACCGTGACTAGCGTCGAGTGTATACTCTTCGAAGGACGAAGAGCACGATGAGGAGAGGAAACCGAGACCAGCGGCGAGAGGATTGAGCCAGCTGGGAACCCTAGCACACGGTAGATTGTGTAGGTTAAAGTTAGAGAGTAGGTACAGGCGGAGCGCGAATATATATACTGCCTGAAGGTGTTTAGGGCAGGTGAGCCTTAAATAGGAAATGAGACTATAGGGGAGGCACTATCGTGATGATGAAGTAAGAAACGCGTCGCGTATAAGAAGCACATGATGTAATGGGGCGGTGTCCTCGGGGAATATAGGATCAAGGGAAGGCGGAACAAATAGGAACGGGAGAAAAACGGATCAGAAGAAGGCGGTGCCTTCGGGAGAAGTCGGGATCGGTTGGAAGTCCGCGAAGGCTTTGTTGGACAGCTCATACTCCTGGAGGGACGAGATGATGTCGTCCCACAGAGACGACTCTGGATAGTCCAGTGACAAGGATGAAGGGGAAAATGGAGGGGGGGTATCACCACTCGTAACACAAGACAACTGGTTCAAACTCCTGCCTTTAGCAGAGTTTGTGTACAACAACGCTTCAAGCGCTACTACCAGAGTTTCACTGTTCTTTGCCAATAAGGACTACCAACCAAACATCACTGTCCATCCTGAGCATGACCTCACCTCCACAAAGGTATGAGAATACTCTGTTGACCTCAACTCCCTCCACCAATTCCTCCATGAGGAAATGGCCAACACCCAGAAGTGTAACCAAGGACCTGCAGATGCTAGACAAACTCCGGCACCAGACTTCAAAGTCAGTGACCAGGTTTTCATCAAAGAAAATTATTTCCACTCTACCAGGCCCTCTAAAAAACTCTTTGAGAGGAATTTAGGGCCATACACCACCATTGCTCAGGCTTGTTGTGAGATGATCTCAAGTGAATACCGGCAGAACTCAACAGGCTACACCAAACCAACAGATGGCCACAGCAAATAGAGTAAAGCAAGAGGATAAAGATGAAGCTAGATGAGATATAGATAAAGTGAAGAGAGAAGTCAATAGGTGTGTAGGATGTCGGGTGTCTTTAGGATACTTGCAAGGACATGGGTCACAAGTCCATCGGTAGGAGGGGGACAATGTTGGAGGCATAAAGACTTGATGACCAGATAGAAGTTGATGTCTTAAACTTACCTATCTTCTTCTATAACCATAGGGAACCAGGGAGGGATGAAAGCGTAACAGCCTTCCTTAATCACCTCACAGGGATGTAGGCCACAAGAGACAAATGGATTAGACTAAGGGTACCTTAGTTGACTGTGATTACTTATAAGTTACAGGAAGGTGCATGGACCATAAGGGTCCATGGGAACTACTTCTAAATAAGGAGAGATGAAAGAAGGAAATGTGAGAGTAAAGGAATGATAATGAGAAGTCCAAGGAGGCTTTGTGAGAGATGTTTCTAAGTATAGTTAAATAAGAGAAGTGTCCATGAGAGAAAGGAATATAACTTTATATAGATATATGAAAGAAGAGAAGTGCATTGTGGGATAGGGGTGGAAGGATGAAGATGCATCTATAGATAAATGAAGAGATTGTAATTAAGATTAGATCTTGATGAGATCTGTTATAGGGGTAGTGGTAATTAAAATAAGAAGAGAAGGAGAAAGTAAGGTTTGAGAATAAAGTTCGAGGACCACAGCATTCAACTTTTGAAATGGAATAGAAGAGAAGAGAATGGAGATTAAATAAGATGATGATGAAGATGGAAATTAAGAAGGCATGTGTGCACATGTTTGTCTAGATCCCTGGTCACATATAGTTTCCCAGGATCACGTGCATATGATCACATGACTTCAAAAGTGAAGGATTCTAAGGTAGGTGCAATTGTTGTGCTAAGTTAAAGGTAATGGAGAGTGTTTGGTAAATAAGTGTACAGAAGAGAGTACAAAGTGTCTATAGTAAAAGTGTAAAAAGTGTTTGTGAAAGATCATGTTGTAACAAGGCTGGCAGCTGAAACAACCCTAAAGCAAGTACAATGTATACCTCAGATTGTCACGAACATCAATTGGAGTGGAAGTGAAGTGTGGAAGGAATTGGGCTCAGCTCTGAAGCTTTAGAGGAAACTCCAAGAGAACTAAACTGGAGGACGTCCAGTGAAGTCTCTAGGTTTATATATCATTCTACATATGTGTACATGTTTGTACCAGATCTACTGATATATCTGCATAAGGTAAGATGGAGATTAAATGCATGAGGCATAGCATAGCCATGGAATGGAAGAGCGGAAATGAGTAACATGATGCAACTGCATGCGGTGGCAGAATGGAAGAGAAGAAGTGCACAGCATGGAGATGAACATGGGAACAATATAACTATAAAAGAATAAATGCATCCATTAGAGTCAGAGTGACTCAGAGTGTGTTGCAATGACTGATGGCCTAGCCTGCATCAAGAAGTCAAGTGATAAACAAGTCATGTGACCCATCATGTGATTTAGTCATGTGACTTTGAAGATGAAAATAAGTTGAAGTCAAAAGTGAAAGAGATGTCATAGAGATAAATAGACGTTGATAGAAGCAAACCATAACAGCAGCCTTTCCTTTACCCTCCAACTCCCAGATTCTATGAAGTCCATTCACCTGGTCTTCCACACTTCACAGTTAGAACCCTCTGTTCTGAACACCATTCCTAACTGTACCCAACCACCTCCACCTCCAGTTGAAGTAGATGGTGAACCAGAGTTTGAGATCGCTGAGATCCTTGACTCCAAGGTTGACCATTGACACTGGAACTGCAAACTCCTATACCTCATATGATGGTCTGGATATGAAGGTACTGACGATGAGACATCTTGGCTACTCACCACAAAACTCAGTCACATCTCCGAACTTGTCCATGACTTCCATCTCCGATATCCAGACAAGCCTGGACCTCACTCCACATAACCACAAACGGAATCAATTTCAACAAAACTAAAGTACAGGGAGGAGAAGGCATGCATACTCTACACCTCCAACTCACTCTCCCCCTCTGTGTCATTGTCCTCCTCACCTCCCACCTCATCCTCCACTGCCACTTCTGCCTCATGTTGCACCACTGCATTGTGCTCTGCCTCTGCATCAGCCACCACCTACCACCTCTGACTCCTCCACCCACTCCAACTCCAACTCCTCTGAGTCCATCTCCACCCCATATACCTACTCTGCCATGAGCTCCACGAGCCTCCCCAGCAGGCAGTTCTGGTGATCCAGCCACCTGCAGAGACCCTGGATCAAGCTGCAGAACTCCATAGTGAGCTCTGACAGCACAACTGAGGCCTCCACACTCATCAACACCCCCACTCCCTTCAAGCCACCCTGCTTCAGCTCTGTCTGAGCCCTCTTCCTCTTTCCCCATGGTGACTCCACCTCCATCCTCTTTCTCCTCTACTCCAGCTTCTCTGCACCTGGCCTCATGCACTTTCCCTTTGCCTCAATGCACACTATGCATGAAGTTGACTTGCCAGGCCTGAGCTAGCACTCAAACCCACACTCTGTGCAGCGCTTACACTCCAGCAGCTCTGCTGCCCTCCCCTTTCCCTTGACAGAGCTCTGCTCTGCCCAGACTTGCTCAGTCTATGTTGGTTAGCATGCATTGAATGTGAGTAAGCAGACCACTTACCTGCTTTCTGACCTCCTTCTTGGTCTTCCTGTGCTCCATGGCCTGCTGCATTGAGTCCTGCTCTGCCCTCCACTTCTTTGCTGCCTCTGCTGCCTCCGATGCCTTGTGCACTGCCTCCACCTCCTCTGATGCCTTACGTCTTGCAGCCACCTCTGCCTCTGCCTTCTTCTGTGCCCCCTCTGCCTTCTTCCACTCCTTCTTTGCTTTTTGCTCCTTTACACATCGCTGCTGCTCCATGTACTTCATGGCACAGATATTGTCATCATTGTTGGCACACTCTGCCAGACATGCATCAGACCAGGTCTTGAGATCATTGTTGGTGGACATGAGAGTTTGGGGTGAAGAAGGACAGACACACAGCATTGGATTTTATACACCTCTGAGCAGCATCCACAATTTTGGACTTCAAATTTCCACTCCGCATTGTTCCTCACCTAGGCCTTCAGGAGTTCAGACCTAACAGGGGGATACTGTCATATCTCAGAAATCCTATAAGTCCAACCCTGGTCTTCCAGACCAACTCCACTTCTTGTACATATGAACTCTGATGCATTCTCATTTGAGACACAACCCTTGACCCTCAGACATTGTTCATACATATGTCACCTTACATCCTTCTCCATTTGTACTAGTTCCACTCTCAGTCTCCCTCCAAACCTGTGTTTCTGCTTAGGAGTACAGCTCCAGCTTTACCTTACCTCCAACTCCTTACTTACAAACCAGCTCCACTCCATTAGTGATCCCCTATGACTCCATAGTATATAAACCTCCATAACTCCTGTACTTCCCCTCAGTTTGAATATCAACTTAGTTTAACTCCTCTCTGCTCAAGTCTCAAAGACTCTTCTTTGTACCCTCTGCTCAACTTGACATCTAGTATGTCTGAAGGCTACCTCCGACCCTCAGTAAATTCTGGGACAACAGGACTCCTGACAAGGGTGCACCACACACAGTGACCTGCATGAAACTGGTTTCATGCATAGTCAGAAAAGCTACCACCTGAGAATGGATATTTCTACCACTTGAAGTTGTTAGAATCCTTGGATACTATAGGGCCAGATAACCCTCAGTATAACCCACCTTCCCCTATTTATATTGGAATATTTTACCAGAAGAATATGGAGATATAAATAGTTTTATTCAACCACAACTCTACTACTACCACTATTAGTACATAACTACATAAAACTGTATACTACATGTACAGCTAGGTGCCAGTGAGAGAAATTACCCCTGAGCCATGCCCTGCACAGCATTGCAAAGCATGTGACTCAGAATGACTCATTCTGACTCAGCCACAGTTGCTAGGCAACAGCCTGATTACAGAGCACATGATTTTGGTTTGGTAATCTTAGCCTTGGCATTTGTCAGAAATCTCTTGGCATTTGTAAGCTGATTTGTAAGCAGCCAAGACTCCTGATTGGCTAGCACAGCCACCTGTAT
>JBBPQV010000109.1:0-40309 GCA_038092675.1 Boletus rufocinnamomeus
CCACTATTCGGGCCTACCCTCCGGTTGCGATCGGAGCTTCTATCCTTACCATCCTACCCAGTGCCTCCCAAAATGCGACTACTCTTGGGATTGAATTCATTAGCCTTTTGGCCAAATATCAGAACTCGTGGGTAAACAGGGGTATCGTGAGCGGTTCCGTTCTATTCCAGGACCAATACTTGCTTGTAAGTCTTTTTACCTTTCGCTCATCCGTCCGCCCACCAACCACCCTATACCATCAGACTCTTTATTTGCCCGTAAGCATTGCTGATCTGTCTGACCTCTACCCTTTCTTCGAAGAGCTCAAGAGTCTCTCGTCAAACTACACGGTGATTTCGAACACAACGTCAGCATCGATGTTCCCCACAATCAGCGCTGCCATCGAGCAGAACCTCGGACCTCTCTTTGACATAATCAGCCTGTATGGCGCTTCGAACCAACTCGCCTCCCGGCTCGTCCCCCAATCCTACATCGACCCCTCCAACCCCCAGTCAGTCACAGCCGTTGCTGAGGCGATCTGGAACGGACTGCAGATCGTCAACGGACCACTTCAGTCAAACACAACAGGCCTATTAGGGTCTGCTCCAGTTGCCCTCTTGGGAGACATGCCTGCTGCGACGTCCAAGTTGGTAAACGAGACCGGCGCGAACCCGGGGCTGTACGCAGCTGGGTGGCATGTCATCTACTCTGCGTAAGTGCTTGACTCTTTCTCTGAGTTGTCGGCAGGGGAAGGCAAGACTAATTCGAACGATGCTGACCACTTTACAGGCAATGGACGCTCGGGGTCAATGCTACGACGAACGCAGAAATCATAACGGCCATTCACGATGCTGTCTCGCCGTTGTCCGCTTTGGGGATCAAGAGTAGTTACCAAAACGAAGGAGACGCATTCGAAGCAGACTGGCAAGAAGGTACATAACGACCTTGTGTTTTCCTTCTCAAAGAGAATCAGTGACATGCCTACTGATGGTGATTCCAGCCTTCTTCGGGTACAAGTATGCGAAGCTGTCATCTATCAAGCAGAAGTACGACCCCCAGAACTGTGAGTTCATACTTAGCTTGCTTTAAGACATGAGCATTGACGAATGGTGATAGTCTTCACGTCACACAAGGTAAACATCCCCCCGAGTGATACGTTCAAGTGTATTCATGATGACTCCTCCAGGGTGTTGCTTCTGTGACAAATCTTAGTGCTTACGAATGCTATACTCACAAACATAGCGAGCTCTTTTAGAAAGCGTGAATGGGTCAAAGACATACACCGGTTTATCGGGGAGGTTCGCTGCGCGTTTATACGCGACGAGGATGGTACCTTGACTGTAACTATATACATGTAGTATAGCACAGTCGAAACCTGGGAAAAAGCTAAAGGAGTGGAGTGGAGGTACTGTCGTCACTATAATTATCTGCGTCTGGAAACTTGCTCAACGAGCATCACTCGAAGTCCATTTGCACTGAATCATCCTCCTCGATATGCCTCGCCCCACTCGACGTTGGTTCACCTTCAACGTTAGTGGATGATGTGTTGGGTGGCAGCTGCTGTGGCGCTTGGTCAAGTGAAGAGCGCTGCGGTGACAGTGGTGAAGGCGTGCGCTGCGCAGCTCGCTTCTTTGATCGCGCTGAGGGGTTGAGAAAGCCACACTTTGGACAAACGTATTCTGTCCAGACGATAGTCAATAAACGGCATATTGCAACCATGCAAGGGGACTGACGCGTATCCTCCCATACATTCTCTTTAACAAGACCGTTGTGGGCAAAACATTTCTGACAGATGAGTGCATAGCGTGAAGCAGCGACAATCGTGGATTGCTCGTCATCATCACCCAGGATCACATCTGCAAGCTTGTCGTACCAGTGTTTGCGTGCCGCTTGAATAGGCTGGGGAGTTGCTAAATGGGCTAGTGTGTCAGTATAGCAGTGACCCACAGGCAGCAACACGCACGGGAGAGTTGCAACACCGGTCCTCGAATCTGTCCATTGAGCGTTTGCAAATGTTGCTGAGGAGGCTGTGGCGCAAGTGGGGTCTGGGGCACGGAAGGAGGGAGAACATTTCGCCTCCGCATGGGTGTGGCCCCTGGACTAAGCGGTGACGGTTCGTCGTATTTCTCAATGAGATTTCGCGTATTGTAATAATTCGTTTTCTTCTTAATCTCTTCTACCGTGTCACGTTGCTGCTTGAGCACCTCCTGGAGCGTCCTTTCTGAACGCGAGGAGTGGATGACGGTCAGAGGATAAGCGGGCAATGAGGACGGACGAACCTTCACGGTTGCCCTTCCACGAGTACCATATCTGCATCATCCTCCGCGCAAACAAGATTCTGTAGGGATATGAAGCCGCTACTAAGTGAAGAATGTCCACTAACACCACGTACAGAATTGGTCCAACGACCATCCCCGCTGTCCCGAATTTCGATTCGTGCCACGTCAACGGCAACGTCCGCGTATACCATAGACTAACATAGGCAAACCAGATGAAAAACGTCCCGAGTGTGAACTGCAGCGTTGTACGACGTTCACGCAGGCGGATCTCAGCCAGACGCGTCTGACGTTTCTGTACGTTTGCTGCCAGTCCAGAAAGGATTGTTTCATAATCCTCAGAATTTCCCTGTTATACGCGTTGTTTCTGGGTTTTGAAATTTGGGATGTAGTAATTACTGACCTTTCGAAACCAACGGGTGAGGAAGGACATCGCGGGACCTGCCAGTGAGGCGAGAAAGGAGCAACGTCAGGATAACCACAAATTTAGATACTGGTCGACACAGCCACCGCGCGGAGATGCCACTCGGACTGTGTCCTTCCAGCTCTGATACCAAACCACGAATTAATCCTACTAAGGATCAGAAAATAAGAAAACAAAAGAAAACTGGCATAACACATCCAATCAGTACTCAGTCGCTCAATATATTTTGGCTTTGCAGGGCTCATATGGAACCCCGCAATACACCATGAACCCGTGGTAAAGGGCTGCGGTGTGTGCAAGCGGGTACAGCTATGTAGTTCACACCATACAGTATCTTTGAAACCTGTGCACAATATACTACTGTATCACTCATACCCGCACGATACCCTCTGTGGTCCACGTCCTTCAGGATTCGGAAGGCACATAATACTTGACTACCGACTCTGTACCTGTAGTATTGCAACAAGCTGGACCTCTGTTCAAAATACATGCAAGCCTGGTTGGGTCACTGGCCTGGAAGCCATGTTGGGTTTAAATACTAAGTCTCAATCACATCCACCTCACTCCCCCATGGAGTTGCAGCACTAGATAATAATAGTGGATATCCCCAGTGTTACTGTTGGCTGAGCAAGCAGAGGAAGTGCAAGTAAGGAAAGAGGCAAACCTCAAGCAAACATAATGTATGGCAGTTCAGATGGGTATGGAATGGCTGATATAAATGTCAAGTACGAAGCTCAGATTTTGTATGCTAGAAATGTTGAGCATGTTTCTCAGGGGTTCGCACAATCTGGGCCTAAATCTGGATGGATTAGATAATCCTGCGATTATGCAAAATTGATACTAGTAGGAGCATCAACATCGATCACTCATCTTGCCGTTCTTCGCTTTCCAGAGATGCCGCCTTCAGCATCGAAGCAGAAACGACTTGCAGAGAAAGCTGCAAAGCAGGCAGCAAAACAACATAATGAAACTGCAACGTCTACTTCGACGCCTACAGGATCAGTTTTTAGCAGCACAGCCAACACTCCACTCACCAGTGTCTCTGCTGCAAACAGCACCGATGACCTGAATTCTATGGCAAAACTTCAGATCGCAACGGAGAGGTACATATTTTACATAACTATAGGATCTTGACTGAATGCATCGTAGGAGCGCTGCTGGAGTGCTTGTCTCTGATCCAAAAGGTCGAGATATCAAAATCGATGCTTACACACTTTCCTTTCACGGCCGCCTGCTCATCGAGGGTGCCGAGATATCTCTTAATTATGGACAGCGGTACGGTCTCTTGGGCGAGAATGGATCTGGAAAGGTTCGTTCAGCCATCGCTGTCGCGTGACGATCGTTCATGACATTACAGTCAACATTCCTTCATTCAATGGCGGAGCGCGACATTGAGATTCCCAATCACATCGACATTTATCTGGTAAGGGGAGAAGCTGAACCATCCGAGGTAAACGCGCTCGATTTCATCATTGCCTCTGCAAAAGAGAAGGTTGCCAAACTCGAAAAGCGGATCGAAGACCTATCCGTCGCTGACAACGTGGATGAGGCAGCCCTCGATGCCGCATATGAAGAGCTCGAAGAATTGGATCCGAACACGTTTGAAGTAAAGGCAGGAAGCATCCTTCACGGTCTAGGTTTCAGTCAAGCAATGATGCAGAAGCCGACCAAGGATATGAGTGGTGGTTGGCGAATGAGAGTGGCCCTCGCCCGAGCTCTCTTCGTGAAACCGCACCTGCTGCTACTTGACGAACCAACAAACCACCTCGATTTGGGTGCGGTCGTCTGGTTGGAGGCCTACCTGTCCACATATAACCACATCCTCGTTATCACGTCCCATTCGCAAGACTTCATGGACTCTGTGTGTACGAATATCATGGACCTGACGCTGAAGAAAAAACTTGTGTACTACACGGGCAATTATTCGACCTACGTTCGCACGAAGAAGGAGAACGAGGTAAACCAGATGAAAGCGTACCACAAACAACAAGAGGAAATTGCCCACATCAAAAAGTAAGGGGGTAACCGGATTCCTAATAACCCGCTGACAAACTTCAATCAGATTCATTGCGTCAGCCGGTACATACGCCAACCTTGTGAAACAAGCCAAATCAAAACAAAAGATTATCGACAAAATGGAAGCCGCAGGTCTTATAGAGAAGGTTGAAACCCCACGGCCTTTGCGCTTCCACTTTGAAGATATCCGCAAGCTCCCGCCCCCTATCATTGCCTTCAATGACGCCGCTTTCTCGTACTCGGGAAAACGTGCCGATTACCTCTACGAGCATCTGTCATTCGGTATTGAGTGAGTGGCAACCTGAGTCTGTGTGGAGAGTGCCTCTCGATTTACGTTGTCCTAAGCATGGACTCTCGCATCGCCATCCTTGGTGCAAATGGTGCAGGAAAGTCTACCCTTCTCAACCTTATTACCGGCTTACTCCAACCGTGCGAGGGAACGATATCTAAGCATGCCGCTCTAAAACTAGCGAAATACTCGCAACACTCCGCAGACCAGCTTCCATACGACAAATCGCCAATCGAGTATTTCCAAACCAGATTCGCCGAGAAATATCCTGAGAAAGACGCACAAGTGAGTCTACCCAGCCTCCTAACTACGCACTTATCTCACGCCGCTTCCCCGATGCAGGCATGGCGGCAGCAGCTCGGCAGATTTGGTCTATCCGGCACACATCAAGTTTCCCCTATCAGGCAGCTGTCAGATGGTCTGCGAAACCGGTGAGAATACCGATCTCCAAGAGGGACTGAATCGAAGCTGATCCATTAAACCAGTGTTGTATTCGCACAGCTAGCTATGGAGCACCCACACGTACTTCTGCTAGGTACGTGGCACCATCATCTCGGCAAACAATTGACGCCAACGCCATCGGATAGATGAACCCACGAACCATTTAGATATGGGTTCTATTGATGCCTTGGCTCTTGCCATCAAAGAGTTTGAAGGTGGTGTTGTGATCGTTTCCCATGATTTCCGTGCGTACCCCGTGGTCTCACTGCCTGTTCTTCGTCCTTTAATGTTTTTCATTTCATGATCAGGTCTCATTTCGCAAGTCGCCGAAGATCTTTGGGAAGTCAAGGGCAAAACTGTTCGCAACCTCACAAAGGAGGATATCACGATCATCGATTACAAGAAAAACCTGGTCCAACAGAGTAAGTGTCTTCGACGACTCCCACGCGTGCACACCTCACATTTAGTCGTAGGCCAAGTAGCACTCGAGAAAGCGAAGCTCATCAGCAAGAATACAGCCAAGGGAAAGACATGATCCAGATTGACGAATCAACCTCCTATGACCATACCAAAGATCCACCTCCTACGCACCACATCGCGAGCTTTCCTTAGATTCAAGTTTATACACGTTCGTTTCATGCACGCGTACATTCTCGAGTTCCATGTAGCCTCAATCTCTGCAAATGTTACAATCAGTTCCCTCTACTATGAACCGTGAGGTCGTGAAATATGCTTGCTCCGATGGGTGGATCGATCCGGAAGATCTCTAACCTTAGCAAGAGTGGGTTCTCCGAGGTCTGATGCGCACGACAACTTGAATGGAGAGACAACGCGCTCACCATGAGGCGCCGTCCTAGTGATGAACCTAACTCAGTATCCGGGATGACAGAACTCCGAGAGCCAGTGGGCGGCACTGTCATATACATATTTCCTTGATTCATAATAACGGACCGCACCTCATCGTCGCGTTTCGCAATCAACTCGGAAATACGAAAGGTGTTGGTCAGACGACTTCGCGTTGACAAAACGCGCCGGGTTGAAGGGGGCGTGGTCTACCGATCGTGACTCTAATAATGCATGCACAACGGCAAATGCCTCCTGCCAGCGGTAATACGGGCTGTCCGAGGTTTTCGCTCGGAGATGTCAGCGCGATGAAATCGATACAGTATGCCAGCCAGCTCAGTCGCATTTTTAGGAACTGTTGCACCCGGTGCATGCTTTGATTCGGTGTACACGCTGGACTGCCCGCTGAACAGTACTAACAAGTCTGTTTCACTTGATGAGGCTGACCGAATCGCAGCGCCTTAGTTCGCGTGTCCCCGCAAGAAACGGAGAGAGAGGGGAGTGTCTGCTCAATACAAATCTTCACGGTCTCATACAAAGGACTCTTTTGGAAGGGTCGCTTACAACGGTCATATTATTAAACATCAAACAGTGCAACGTGACTCGGTGCCATCTTTCCCCCGTGCTCCTCGCAGAAAACGAGGCAAGAGTGTTTCGTAGTCCAGTGTCCGTGGGTTGAGGAACGTGAGACCGCACAATTGCAATACCCGAACGAGCGCATGTCCCCTTTGGTTCAAGGTCGAGAACCGTAATAACACCACGTCGCTTGACACGTATAATTTTATCCGCCTGATATTTGCACATCGACGCACCTTTCTTCTAGCTTCACTCCATCAACCTCGGATGGCGAGACAGGTGAAATTACCACTTTAAGCTAACAGAAAGACAATGGGAAACGAATATCTGGCACGGGAAGTATCTGGTATCGTAACAAAGTGGTCGATTACGCACAACATGAGCAAGCGACGAGAAAGTCTTGTACTGGTTCCCCACGTAGACGTGCGTCAATGTCATCCCCTAAAACATCACTCGAGTACTTGATGGATAGATCCTGAACTCAAACAGGGATGGGCTGATGTAAACCGTACGCAGACTGGAATGGCAATTGTTGCTGTTGTGGGATCGGTCCCTGATACCCACTAGGCAACGGAAGCTGGGCCTGGGAACCATTAACAGGGTACGAGCTGTAATTGGGCTGCGGGGGGAGAGGGGCGTCGCTGATAACTGGACTGGAAGAATAACCACCGTAGTTAACCTGTTGCTGAGGAACGCCGGTATGAGGGTAGTCGTTTGGCCGGTTTTGACCCGGAGGGATGGTAGGGGGACCATATGGAGGGGCTTGCTGTGGATAAGCGCCGTACTGTTGGGGAGCAGGTCCTTGGGGAGGGACCTGCTGTGGATACCCATTGTACGGCTGTGCAGGGGGTCCTTGCGGAAGAACTTGCGGGGGGTACGCGCCGTAATTTTGGTATGGTATAGCAGGCGCTGCGTTGAACTGAGGTTGAATCATGGGAGCACCAGGGGTGCCGGCAGCGGCCTCCTTGACCGAAACGGTCCAGATACCTTGACCACGGATGGCATTGATGATGGCATATAAGAAGATGACATCGTAGTATATGAACGCTAGGGACATAATATGAGCACGTAGATTATGAACGAAACAAGGACTATACCGCAGAAGAAGTTTAAGAAGGCAAAGGCTTCTACAACCGTGAATTCGTAGCAAATCTGATTGGCTGCAGGATCTGGTAAGATCGTTAGTCACTTCGACGGTCTCATGTCAACGAAACCACTGGCTCACAATCGCTATAAACACATCCAGCAGGGAAGTGGTATGCCTTTCCAGCGACAGTATCACTAGCAGTTCCTACCCACAGAATCCACAAAACAACTGTTATGTAATTCGACCATGTCAGACAACTAAAAACTGACAACAGGGCATTACGCACAGAACCAGATGATTTCGAATAGGATCATTGAAGTGAAGACGCGTTGGCGAAGATTACCTAACACCAAGCTATTCGGTGTGCACCGTCAAGACAATAAACGAACAAACGAAGGGTTTTCCCTCACAGCAGTGGGAGGGAAAGGATCGTCAGACATGCTGTACCAAGCCCAAATGGAGCAAAGGACAGGTAGACATCCGTGTACCCAGCGACTAAGTACTCGATATGGGCACAAATGCCCAACACGACGAGCGAGAAGAGTGTGATGAGTACTAGAAAACTGGTTAGGAATCAATCTCTTTTCTGGTGAATAACTAAATCAGACCCACTAAAGATGATTACTCTGAAGAAAGGAATGATAGCCATCTTCGCTGGCTACGGTGGTAGAGGAAAAATTGAAGTGGAGAGAGGAAAGACAATTCGAGCTGCCGTCATGTTCAATGTGAACTACACTATTAAGCTGCTCTCGCCAGCGAAATCATTCGCGTAAACGGGCCCCAAGAATGTTGACATAAGAAGATGTCAGAATCTGCGAACACTTTGGTGAAAGTCAAGTCGTCATTGGAAACCTGCTAGAAGTAGATAGGTGATGTTAATTTTCTTGTTTACCTTTCAGGCCTCAGGCCTCGAGCCTCTGCAAAGACGATATGGCATGAAAATAGCGCTTGTCTCGACTCTACCAAGCTGTGATTGCAGGGCGGCTAGCACAAAAGGAAATTCAGGGTCGTTACTGCGGCGCAAGAGGTGCGGCCCGGGCATGTCTCGTCACACTTTCTCGGCGAGCTTGCATGGGATTCAGATTATCGTTCCTGCGCGGAAAACCGAGTTGTAGGTGAGTCCCTCCGCACTTTCTGCAATGCTGTTTCGAATCCCACTACTCAGCGAACTCGGGAGTATTAACAAAAACGCGCACATTCTCCTTCTCATTAGGAATAGCACAGGATTGAATTTCCTTTTTCGTTAACCATCTTTCAATCAGAAATCTCAATATGGCGTGCACCAAGCGATATCGTGCAAACATGCCTTTACAGATTAGGCTACCAGAAGGCTTCCACAGGCTCAAATCCCGGAAGAAAGCTAGTTGATGCTGGAGGCCTTGGACCTCTACTCTCACCCGCCAAGAGGGCCAAGAGATCAAGATAGCTACCGAACTGAGCGTCTATGCAAACACGTTGTTGGATCCGAGTAATCGTCTTCGCGGGCTATTGTTATCGGGCACAACAGACATTCCAGCTGGCATTCCCCGCAGACTGCGAGTTGCCGGCGTCCTTCCGACGCACGCAAGAATCATTGCCAAAACCGGTGAAACTACTAAATCTTGGGCTGTCCACTACGGAGCCGCGAGGACAATGTTTATGTGTGGAGTAAAACAAACAACACTTGCCCATATTGAAACGAGAGTTACGGGACCAAGTGTCATGCATCATGTTTGGTCCCTGAGGCCTGATGGCGGCGCCAGGCGTGTTTTCCACCAAATAGGTCAGCATTGCTGAGTCGTGAACCCGTGAAGAATAAAATCATCAAGGTTTCGGGAGTTGGTCTTACTAGTCCTCACTTTTGGCATTATATTAACCGGTGGCCCCTGGTCAGTCCGGGATTCGCGGCTGCAGTTTTGGGGTACGAATCCTGAATAATTACATAATCGTGTATGCCAGCGTCGAGTACACCACATTTAGGTCAATCATGTTTCAGTGGGCATGATGTATTGGTCGATGTGCAGTTTATAGTATGAGTGCGGTAGATGCCGCTATGCACGTCATTGACAGTCATTGCGGCATTAGGGCTGACGAGCTGGTTATTTTGGTTAGGATGCGAGTGCGTTACAACTTACATTGCACAGGGGAGTCGTGACCATGGAGATTCGGATGATTTTAGGAAAGTCAACACGAAAGACATAGAAACACGTTTGGCATAGCCCTATTTGTCCTCGGGTGATATATAAACAAAAACTCTATGCTACGCACAACGACAAACGGTCTAACGTTTTGCAGCCAGCTGCAAAGGTGAGCCACGGCGCCGGGATCGGGTGTTTCAATGTGACAGTGAAATCCGTTCAGCCAGCAGGACGAGTCCGAATCTGTCGTCGCGAAACTTTTTCCGCCGATACCGGACGCCAGATTGCTCCCAGCTGTGAATCCATACGTACAGTGAACGTACCAAACTTTGGGCAATTGCCATCATGCTAATATTGGAGGTCTGGAAATAGGTACATCTTGGCCAATGCTTCCGTTGATCAGGAACATCGTGATGTGCTCGACCGTCAGGAGTGCAAGTGTTTCTCCACTTTTCTCGACTTCGGCGAACAAATAACTTAAGCCACGTTTCCTCAAGCCTACACTGCACGTGATGTAGGGTGCAGAACGATGGGAGCTCCCTACTGACACGTGTTTCGGAATAATGCACATGCCCCCGTCGGCATCGCCCACGGATCATCTCGAATGTCGAGAAGAAGAACTTATCAGGTTAAGGGGATCGTTGGGTCCGATCCTCGTTTTTCGGACAATCCACTGGGAAACGGGGATAGCGAACTAACTATAGTCATTCTGAATCGCATCACCTCACCTACACGACAGCCTTGTAGGCCTGACGTCTACCGCCCTTCCTAACCGATGGCTTTCGTGTCCGCATGCCCCGTGAACGTCCGCGGTATGACTCCTCGACTTGGTCTATCGCCGACGGATGATCCTCACTCAATTGGTTGTTCCTTGGCCGATTTTCCCCATCCTGACTTGAATATCTCCCTCAAGTCACCAGCCTCCCACAACTGTCAATCAGACACACATGGACGAAATCCACGTTCATACGGACTTTCTATTCATTCGGTACCACAACGCAACCTTGGTACTTAGCTTTTGATTCAGCACACATGACGTGGGAGCAGATGGAAGGGTTTGCATTCAATCCATGAGACCCATCGCTCGTATGAGAGACAAAGAAGTACAAGGTTTCCCCACTCAGTAGATTCGTCTCCAGGACACGGCGCACAGCCCTGATGTTTCGAGTGAGGCGGTCCGCAAGATTGATATTAGATTGAGAGTTGTAACCTATGCTCTCATACCCCTCTAACCCCATTCCATTACCATAACTTCCGATTGAATTAAGTTCAATGCGTTTGGGCAGGGGCCAGCCGAGATTCGGTACCAACGGGTCTGATTCGGGGATGACTACACACAAAGTAGAATACAAGTTAAGTGCTCCGCCACGGCCTTGTCGTTTTCATGCATACAAAACCTTGTCCTTGCGGTGCTTAAAGGCACGCCTCCTCGTAACTTTACTCTTTCCGTCTGATGGATCAGGTCCCCACTCCCACGCATTTAAACCGCGAGAGAGAAACCTGATATGGGTATAGAAATGGCGCTCCCGAGCAAGAAAAAAAAATCGGAATGAGGGTGCGAACTCAAGAGCGGCCATGCCTAAAACACGCGCAGTGCATAAAATGTATTGTAAATTTTTCATGTCACGGCATGAGAGCACTCATTTGAATGGAAAGAAGACACGTTTCCTTTTGATTTTTGGCCGCATCAAAGAAAGTAGTCTGCGGGCGGACGTTTGGCTGGAATCGACCGGACATCCTATGCGAGCGTGGAGTCAGCGTAATCCAGTCGGTGCAGGAACGGCAGAAATGTTGACCGAAAATCGAATTATGCGAGGGGCGGTCAGCCAACCCCGCATATCGCCTTTGGGGTGGAGGCGAAAATCCCAGGATAATTACATAAATATCCAGAAGGAATGTGGGACTTACCGAGGGTGCATGCGAGAAAACTTTATATTCCTGAGCGAGGTGTTCATCCAGTTCAAGAATCGAAGCAACGTTACCACACCTGAAATTTGTGAAGACGAGAAAGCATCACGACCGGAAATTGATCCTCAGATGAAAGGCCGACATTCGCATGTCCAGAAGTGCAGACCATAGACACTCACCGATAACAATAGTTGGGAGCACTCCACACGGTGACAATGGTTCCGTCAAACATGAGTTTATAGCCTTCCATTGCGAGTTGATGGGCGCGCGCGATGAGGTCGATGGCATTGTTATGAGCGAACGTCTTGGTAATGTCAGCACCGAACAAGAACCCCGCGCCCCGCGGAGATAAACCCCATCCAGTAATGTCTGGCATGTCACGCGCCCCATCGAGCAGCATCAACTTTAGCAAGCTGGCGGCAACGCGCGGCGAGAACACCTCACCGTCCGGATCTGACCACAGCAGATCACACATTGGTCCATCATGGGGCACCTCTTGTTTACGATCAATGGCACGGATCTAGAAGCGGAGACCGAACGAAAAAGGTTATGATTGAGCTGAATCCTCTGCGCGTGTTTCGGAACCACTCATTGGATAGGCTAATACATACTTGATCGATGGCTTGAAGGTTTGGACTCAGCCCGCCGTGCACGCAAAACACCCGGCCGTCCACTATCGCGGCCAGAGCGAGGTAATCGAACACTTCACAGCACCACCTCCACACGTTCGTGCTCCCATATTTCCGTTGGCATTCATCGTAAAATCCATATACTTGCGTGATTTGACGAGATTCGTGGTTTCCACGAATGAGAGTGATGCGCTCAGGATATCGGACCTTGAGAGCGAGTAGGAGCAGGAATGTTTCCACGCTGTAAAACCCTCTGTCCACGAAGTCGCCTACAGCAATCACGTATGAGCACACTCGGAGGCGCAGCGCACGAGCGCTCATCACGGTATTCTCGATGGACGCACCCATGAAAAGATAATTCGTGCCCGGGCAAAACCCGCCAACTTTGAACAATTCCATAAGGTCATAAAACTGGCCATGAATGTCACCGCAGATCTTTGGCCGTTACCGCGATTCATGATGATAAACATGCGTGGGGAGAGGGGAAAATGCAAAATGTAAACCGTTTGGCGTTCACGTCCATGAGTTCAATTCGAAGCTGATGACTCACCGTCACAGGAGAGTCCACGGGTTGAACGTTCGCTTCCTCTATGAGGATCTCACGGGCCTTGAAGCATAGTCTCTTCACCTGTTCCTCGGATATTGGTTCACAGCGTGTTAGTTGTTCTATTTGTCTAGAGTCGACCGTGATGATTCGTTTTGAATAGACAGCGGAATTGATCGGAGGTACACGAGAATGATGGGCATAATAATGAGAAGCTGCGTGCATCAAAGGCGTGTAACACACCTGTCGAGGTCGCTGGGCATCTTTGGCTGATATGTGCACAAGATAGGACGCTGACTTGTAGTAATAGTGAGGTACAATCGGAGTAGGTGGCGCTGCACTGCCTTTCCGGTTCCCATCCGGGCCGTGATGGATTCATTGATGATCGGCGACACCAAGGTCTGCACAAGGTTCTTCAGCGGACTACATCAGACACAGGGTTTAATCTTCACAGCATTCGCTACCGCCACTGTATATCAGGCACATGGGAAGGTCACATAGGATGGCAGAGGCGATGCGTATGAACAACAATGTACAGTATCGTGCAGTTTGTTATGGACTATATGGTATATACTTCTAGTGATAGTGATGTAGATGGCCCGGACAAGGGAACGTCCTGGACGTGGGACATGTTACAGAGAAGCTGATCCACGAGACGAACACAAACGAAACAGAGCAAACGGGAACTAACAGAGACAGGAGAGATAGATTCCGAACTGTGGGGTAGCAGTGGTGAGAAACACAGAACATGCGGCAGATACGATGAAGTCAAAGTTGTCAACTTAAGATCTTCCTCGCAAAAGGGCGTCATGTTTCCATGTTGCTTGGTTAAGGGGGATGTGCGGTCCATGATACGGGTAGTTGTGTATCGACGAGTGCATGTACGAACTTGACAGCGGCGTTGCTGGGATACTGGAAACCGGAGAATGCTGTACATGCGAGACGCGGATATCACCACGGATCACTCGCTCGTCTTGGATCGGCGCCAGGATAGGTGGCGGGGAATCGTATCTTGGCAGGCTTTGTTGTGGTATCATGGAGTGGCTGTAGTTCCCATGGATAATGTGGCTCTGCGAAGACACATAACCATTGGTAAGCCCCGAGTGATCGGGTACAGACTCAATGGTGTGGTACGTAGTTCCGTCCTGCCTGTCATCCTGATAAGCAGAGTAGTTGGGCGTTGGTGGTCCAGAGGCTTGGGAGTGGGGAGACACGGAGTGACCAGAGTCCGGCGACGGTGAACTGACCGCATGGTAATGACTCGGAAACGACTGCGGATGTGAGATGTGTGAAATGGATAGACGGGAGGATACGGATGAAAGATGGGCAGAGGAAGGGGAAGAATGATCATGCATATTGTCCATAGACGCATGGTGCAGGGCGGAGGACTGAAGCCGTGGCAAAGGTGACTTTTCGCTGTAGGAGTAATCATACGATTGGTCCACAGCACTCGTTCCTGACGTATGTGAAGATGGAGACACATAACCATAGCTCGAATGCTGAGAAGATTCGGTGTATGTCGGTGGACTGTCGCTGTAGTGGGACGGCATAGGGGATGGCTGTGAGGCAATGTGCCCGTTTGTCATACCCTGGGAATGCGGCGAGATCATCGGATAAGTGTTATCCAATGGGGTTGGAGAGCGACTCGAGCTGCTCCCAGATTGCATGCTATCATTGTACACGGGTACATGAGATACAGGAAATGCTTGTACGAGAGGCGGGGGTGACTCAGGAGGAGGCGGGATTATCGCATGTTCCAAGGCAGGTGGGGGAGAAGGTGGGTCGCTGGACAGGCGTTCGGGGGTGACGATCGCCGAGGAAGGTCGACTATTTTTTGAACCATTGGCGCTGATGGCACGTGCTATCGCAGCGCGTGTGGCAGAGCTCGAGCTCCTCCGTGAGCCTGGGGAAAGATGAATACGGTAGCTAAATGAAAGCGTCAGATATATGTCAGTCAATACATTTGGCCGAAACATGCGAGTCCTGTAACTCCGTCCAGGGTCGAAAATGCAGGGAGGCTGATCAAGCCAAGGTGAAACGGTACGATAACAATGAACCGACAAGAAATCGAATATCAATGGGAGGGGCAGCGACACTTACTGTTGTTGCAGGTTATCTTGCCTGGAACATCGAGTCTCACAGCCGGGGAAGGGGCATTTGTGATTTCGTTCACCTGTGTGAACACGGAGATGGCGAGCAAGGTGACCACTCGTGGTGAATCCACGGTCGCAGGTGCTGCAGACATGCTTTTTCTTTGGGCCCGACTGTGAGTTTAGTTGAGCAGATTGGCTGAGCGAAGCAGATGTCGAGGATGGTGGGGAGGTGGACTGGCTTGAATCGGAGAGGTATTGGGAGGAAGGGTACTGGGAGTAGACCTGAGAGCCCGCGGAGTCGTGTTTTGCGGAATGACGGGGCATTTGACAGAGTAGCGGATAGCGGATATTCGTTTGCAGGGCTGCAGAGACGACGGGATCAAGCTTTGCGGAGGAAGAAGACTCGGGGCAGGCTTATGAGGAGGCACCTGTCAAGGCGGTACGCGAAAAAATACGTAAGGGGATAAATCCAAGTGAAAATATGCGAAATAAATGGGGTGTAGCACACAGAGGTCAGCAATATAATTCGATGACAGTCGTTCGGACCCTGAAATCTGCTAATTCTCTTTAAGGCTGAATTTTGGCTTTTCCCGTTATCTGGATCTCGTCGCTAACCGGCAGCTGCCGTCCTGTACGGATGCGCAAATATAATTTCGGCGCGGAGCCTTTTGCACCCTTTTCCAATGAGGCTTCTGTCTTCTGTATGTGTGAACGACCTCATACTTGCACCAAAAGCCGCTCTATATATCACCTCCAGCTGCCTGCATTGGAACCGGTGTCGCTTCATCGCCGAAATAAGCTCGTCCAAGTCAGCCATTGTTGATAGCTGTGTTTCATCAGGTCAGTTTTGATTTCTACGCGTCCAATCAACGCCCGCACCCCAGGCCATCTGCAGTAACGTTATCGCTTGACGACTCTACTATTACTACTGTACATTTGAGAAATTGGAGGACGGCTAGCAAAAGAGGAAATTCAGGGTCATTCCTGCGCTAAAACCGAGTTACAGGAGCCCCGCCGCGCTTCGCTGCAATGCTGACGCATGTTTTCCTTCGGGCACGTGACCTGTCAACGCCAAATCGTTCACCATCTGACCCCTCACTTACGACGCAGTCCAATGGACTCGGAGGGCTCAACAACCAAGCGATATTGAGCGTAACCTTGCGGTGTGTGGATGGCGATTCTCATCATTTCTTCGATCAGGCACGCCAATCCGATCCTCCCTCCCCTTTGTCGGTGCCGTCTAGACGTAAACAACGTATCAACAACGTGCGATCACCAATCATTTGTCCTGCTTCATTGGCATGTCATTTCAAGAGTACGACATCTCTTGATCGGTTGATGGTTATATAGAGCCCGATCACTTTGAACCCGCCTTTGAACTTTCTTACCATGGAAACGATCCTACCAAATCACTTACTCTTATTCACTCTCAAACGCCCATTTGTCTCTCAAGGAGGACCATCGACCTCCCACTTGATCGCTCACATGCAATATAACATGATAGTGATAGCGCACCGTCACAGCGAGGTCAGGAATTAGTTCTTCCAACTTATCTCAATTTATATCCGTCAACACCTCTCCAAATCCGACTGCATCGACCGATCCCATTTCCATAATCATACAACCCCTTGCCACAATCAATCCAGATCACCGCCTTGACTTGTCAAGATCGGCACAATCTCGCTGAGCTGACCATAAAGCCTGTTGCCCCCTGATGCCCAGCTTTGGATAACAGCGAGCTGAGAGTGAATGCATGAAAAAAAAATCCACGTCTTTTGCGTGACATAATCTGTCTCGCCTATGCGCTTTTGTCGTCGACATGCAGACGGCGTTCTCAAGAAGCTCTCCCACACCGACAGACTGCCATGTCGTAGGCACGTTCACACCCCACCTCTTTCATGGCCTCGATCAGTACTGTGTATAGTGAACTTAAAAAAAAGTCGCCGCACTTGGTTTTGTCACAGGATGCCGGAGTCGGAAAAGCAACGAAAGACGCGTGCAAAGGGCCTCGAACGCTCTTCGCCCGTCCGCAGTCACGAACCTCAAGGCAAGCTGGATGCCTTGTGGCCATCGTTCTGAAATAATTGCGCATGTCCACGGGCCCATCTAGAGACATGTTATCGCTTGGTAACTTCACAAGTCATTTGAGAGTTTTGGCTGATGAAAAAAGGAAATTTGATGTGCTATTCCTAATAAGAAGGAAATATGAGCATTTTTCGTAGTCTCGAGCTTGCTGACAGGCCAGCCGACTGCGCGATTTTGTCGAGGATCTGCGCAGGTGTCGGTACGGGATCAGAACAACCCTGAAGGAGTTAAGCTACGTTACCCACATGTACCTGTTTCCCCACCGCTGACCGGAACAATCTTTGCCTTTGAAAACCTTGCATCCGGATTTCCTCTTTAGAGCAGCTCAGAGTGCAGACTTCATTGAACACGCCTCACAAAGCACCCCCGCCCGCACTTTGAATTGGAAAATTGTGGCACGTGTTTGCAGCCTGCTTGGAACAGTGCGGTGTTGTGTATACTACACCTCATGGCGACGGCGGCTGTGTCAACAATCAGTTATGACCGGACGACCATCACACATAATACCTTCAGAACAAACTTTGCGCCTATGTGGCAGAGAGATAGTGTTTCAATGCTCAAGGGAGATTATTAACCCCACTAAGACCTTAGGTTCATTGCACATGTGGGGAGCTTGGCGGCCCAGTGCACGGGACCGGACCCAGGGTCCTGAATTCTTTCGTGATGAGGAGCCGACGAGGTCATAGTATCAAGCGTTGCTGGGGTCTAGGCGGCGGCGGGACGCGTGGGGGACCTGTGCCGAGATGCCTTGATGGAGAAGAGATAAACAACAAACACGAGAGATCGTGTGCAATGAATCTGTGGATTGTCTCACCCCGGCGCCAGATGCGGGTTGAAAAAAAAAATGCAAACGTGTGCCACTCTGGACTGGGCGCACTGGTGTCATATGTATCTGCCTAAGCTTTGGTGGCGGAACGCTGGGAGCGGAAGTCGCCCGCAAGCGATGTTCGGGTATTGCGGACATCGCTCTAAATGGTGAGATGGAGGTCCTCGCGAAGCATATTGAACAGCCATCGCAAAGTGCTTAGTAGTAGGACCTGGCAATAGATGCGCCATGTCAAACACACAAGCGATCATCGATGCGTACTCCAAGTGACGGCAGTTGCAATCACGCGAGGTTGCATTGCTGGTGAATCTAGATTTCCAGTGCGCTCATCTCTTATCCGCATGCAGCCAGGTCAATGCGGAACAAGCAGTGACATCAGTTTCCTACAGAGCCTTTCTCTCACCTTCAGTCAAGACCTTCCAAAATGCGTTCATGCTGCCACGTTCATAGTCTCGCACTCCTTATCAGTGGAGAGAAAGCGCCTGCGTGACAGCAGCGCTTTACGATATGCAAAATTTTCCTGCGCTCTATGTCCTGAAAAAAAAAAACGGGGCCAACGTGACCATTAGGTATTGACGGCTGCGGTTTTTTTTTTCAGCACTGGGAAGTAATTGCTGGGCAGGTTCCGATTTGTAACCCCATTTTGATGTGTGTCGTTTTCCCGAAAGGCTCAAACCTTGGTTGACGTTGCTGCTCTGAGATAGCGTCTGGATCTAAATTTCTTCCGTCTGTTGAATTTCAAAAGCCGTCGTTTGTTATACTGAATATGCTCATAACGCACATTACCAAAATGTAGTTTTTGTTGAGTGTAGTATGCATTACTATGCATTATGAACATATTGATTGTATATACTTATAGTATCACGCTCATCCCAGACAGGTAAGGTCGGAAATTGGGGTCGGACTGATTCAGGAAGTAGCAAGAAGCATTGTCGAGGAAGGCACCCGTCAAGCATCAGGGGGCTGTGTCAAGTGATCTCACTAACGAATGGTGTTGTAAAGCAATCGCACTAACCACTGGATCTCTGGGAACAATCTCCCGGGAGCTTACGAACATGTTCTGTGAACCGTGCTAGCCCATCAGTGGTCCCTGCGCAACCAACAAGTATATCTCGCATAGCATTGCATGTCATAAAGGCGTTCTCGACAAGTCCATGGGAATGAGTAGATACAGTGGAGCAGTGGAATGAAACGAGATCCTGACATCATGGTACCATATCAGCTCCCAATCGGCTTCCCACTTCAAAGCCGTTGGTCCAAGCGTGCGGGGCTTCATGTTTTGCATTATGATACCAGATGCAGGCGCTCGACTCCAGGGTCACACTCCGCGGATCTTCTCATCTTCCTCGCAATATGAGATTAGAATATGCGAATAGGCTTGCCCATCGTGGTCTTGATGTGCAGCGACTTGACGTTTTGCCAGTTCTTCTTCAGCAGTGAGACCAAGAAGTTGATACCTACAAAACCCGCGTAAACATCGAAACCAGAAGGTCATGTTAGCATGCACGTACTCAGCATGACATTGGCCAACACTTGGTCATCTGTCATTTGGACGTGTCCAACGGCAACACCCAAGCAGAGCACTTTTTTGAGCTGGAATTTGATAGTCGAGCGGACTTCGACGAGCTTGTTTGTCAGGTCCTCAGAGTGGGAAACGGGTGTCGGGAACTTTCCGGCTGTGGGGAGATTGGTATGAATATGTCCATCAGTCGCCGCTCGCGAATGTGAATAGCATCATTCATACCTTTGGAGAGACCGGGACCAAGGAGACGAGGAATCTGTTTGATGAGGGCCTCGGAAGCCAAGAAAGCATCGTATTTCTTGGCGAGCTTCTTAACAAGCTTTTTGTTCTTGTTGAGCCTGCACACAGAGGTTATCATATATTCGGTTCGGGGTGATCAACTTCCATACTTTTTCAAGTCATCAACGGACATGTATTCGAGTTCGATTTGCTTAGCACGGTCAATGTCAGCTGCGTCGGCGAGAATGCAAATGGACATGCGAGGGCGGGGAATATTGGGTAATCTGCAATGAAAAGATCAGCTCCGAACGGGATGATCAGACGAGGGCAATCATTACTTTACAGTACCCGAGAAACGTTTGTCTCTCTGGGGGTCATAGTTCTTGAGACCGATTTGGAGCTCGATTGTCTCCACAAAGTTGCGCCTTTTCTCGTCACTGGCGGCAACAAGGAGCTCTTTGACGGAGCCCCGCACGCTTGACACTGAGAGCTTGCTTCCGCTGCTTGCAACCGATCAGAAGAAGTATGGAGAAACATAACTTTGTCTATACCTCATGCTTTCGTTCTCCTGTCCTTGCCGGAGGTGGATTCAGTGAGATGATATGGGAAAATAAGGTTTAGGTGGCTAAGACACCTATACAGCGTGACATGAGTCAGCAATGTCACATTTTGACTGTATGGTAATGCATCACGTGACCATCAGACGTCATGTGCTTGTTGTCTGAGACGAGGTTAGTGCGGTTCTATCCTTCTGGGTTCTGGACCACAGAAGCCTTTATCTGTGAATGGTCTTTCAATACCCTTGAGTATTTGTATCCATCTGTATTTTGCCTGTAATCCTCTCAAAATATCCATAACCATTGACCATCAAGGTATGTTAAAATCTACGGGTGGTATTTGCAACTCACGCTGTTGGCTTCCGAAGAACCATGTCACAGCCATGGCTGGCTGGCCACGACCAATTGTATGTGGCATATACACGCGCTCGGCGGGTGGTGGCTGATTTTATATTCTCGAGGAAGTACATCAGAATCTGACCCAGCTTCGCTGTCTCCCCGAACGGTGCTCCTCTCACCCAGCCCCTTCGAAGACGTCGGGTTACCAGACGAACAGAGACGAATTCCTCGGGGTCCTGGCATCAAATTCCGTCATGAGCGGGAACGAGCACATTCTACCGCGTCTCCGCGAGACCTATTGCAAATGCTCGTCAACGAGGAGTACGAATCCAAGCAGACGCGCAAAATCCTGTACACTGCGTTTGATCGGCTCGAACACGAAACCAAACGTGCCGACTCCGCTGAAGCGCGTATAGAAGACACGATACAGCGAGCACGGGCTATCAACGAAGCCGGAATAGCTTCTCAGCAACAAGCTTTACGCGCGCAGGAGGAATTAAAGCTGTACAAACTGCAGCTGGACAATGCCCAAAAGGAAATTCTTCGTGCACAGGAAGTACTCAAGGCTATTGAGGCTCAACGTGATGAAGCAGAGGCCGCAGCCGTCTCTGCTCGTTCAAAGGCGCGTAGGTTGAACGAGGAGCGTTTAATAGAATTGGCTAGAGAGGAGGGTCGTCGATTGGGTTTCGAAGAGGGTGTTCGTCGAGGCAGGAGAATGGGTTATAGGGAAGCCCACGAAGCAGGGATCGATGATCGGCATGATGAAGTGCGAGAAGTGGCTACTGCTGTGGTGGACAGGTTACTCGAGGCCCGTGACGAACCTGAACAAATCGAAGTCCTGGAGGAGCCCACCCCCATCCCACCCCCTTCCACTTCTAGGACTCCTGAAGTGCACCGCATCGAAACTCCAGTCAATTCATCACTTGAAAACCAGCGTCACAGTTCCCGCAGCAGGCGAGACTCTTCAGACGATATCAGCAGGAATACCTCGAGGCGTATGCCTGACCCAGTCCTTCCTACTTCGACAGCGATGGAACCACGAATCATTCCTGCCGGCACGACCTCCGTACCGATGGCCACTAGTCAGACATCTCGATCGCAGTCGATGTCTCAACCGTGGGCAGGTCCTCCTGCAGAGCCAATGTTCAGCAGGCCTGCTTCCATTCAGAATTCACCGCCGAGTGTACGTCACTCTGAAACCTTTGTCCCCCCGGACGGCTATATCCCGACTGCTGACGCTAACCATAACATTTCTCTTCCACCTCCTCACGAATTGCAACGCAACATACCTTCTCCAACGCCTTCTCAGCGAACCTTGGGTCCGTCCTCGGAGAGAGGCAGGAGCCGTGACTACATCTATGGTAATTACCCTCCTCCGCGTCGGGGCTCTCCCGACGAATCGCTGGCCTCTACGAAACAATCCGCCGCATCGAGTATTTCTCAGCTTGACATAGTTGGTTTGCCGACCAGTGGTAGACATCGAGATCGTTCCCAGGGTTTGAGCGTCATTCATGAAGACGCAAGCATGCGGTCGGGACGTACGACAGATTACTCACAAACGATTGGATCCACCTCCCAGGCAGGGCGCGATTCTTTCCGAGAAATGAGAAGTAGCGAGACCCCGCGCCGGGACAGGAAAGCAAAGCAGCAACTTGCAGATGAGCTGCGATATTCTGACCCTTCCGAAGCCGAACAATGGAGACAGCAGTCTAGTAGTGTATGTGTCTAGCAATTCGGTTCAATTCACTGGCTGACTTATCTATTTCTTCTGCGCCAACTCATAGTCACGTACTCAACAACCTCACGATGGCCCTCCGAGACATCGCCCATCCCATGTTACAGTGCCAACACCGCTATCCCCTCCCAGGGCCCTGCAGCAGCCAGATTCGCGGCACCGGCGGTCAACTTCCGAGCGTCAGGGTCGCTCAGAGACGCGGAGTGAATACAGAGATCAACGTAGACCGCTCTCGTCAGATAGCTCCATCCCTGAGATCAACGTAGAGCCTCCGGTAAATACTTCATCCTATCCCTTTTTGGATCGACTGACGTTAATGAAATGAAAATGGCAGTCAGGGCCCCCATCCGATGCTACATCGAGAGGACGTGGAAGGATATCTGCCAATGGCTTGTTAAGTCCCGACCACGCGCACCATGCTTTGCCGATTTCTGCACCCCCAGCATCTAGCGTTCGCGGTTCTCCGGTCCCAAATCCCACGGTGACTCCTCAAGCAAACTTGGCAGGGCAATTCTATACAGTTCTGTCAGATGGACAACTTCCTCCGGGTTTCCTCCCATCGCCAATCGCCGATGGCTCTTCCCAGGGTCCAGTAATACCTAACAATATCGGCGGTGGTGCCCCACCTGAGCGCCACGCTGCTCCATATAGACCTTCATCTGAGGGAGAGACTGGTCGATCGAGGAGCCCTGTATCTTTCTACGCGATGTCACCAGTGCCTGCTGGAGTCACGTATCCTGCGCCTCCCGTATCCCGATCCGCTGGATACAGTGCAAATACCTATCCTCAGAGTGGAGGTAGTAACCCTTCGGTCACATCGGACGGGCGTCGCAGGCGCGATAGCTTAAGCGCCACTGCGGGGATGACGCCTGCTTCGAGGGCCAAGCCAATACTGTCGACAGGTAGCTCCACCGACGACGGTGGTGGTGCTAGTAACCGCAATTCTCGTGTTCCCAGGCGGCAATCGAACGCGTCCTTAGCATCTCAGCAGTCGCGACCGTCCTATTCCCGATACAATCCGAGCATGTACAATGATCCTGCTTATCTCGCTAGCGGTGATTCTCTCGTGGACCCTGTCGCGGACGCGAACACGGCTGCAAATGGTGGTGGTGGGCCAGTCAGACCCGTGCGTGTGCATGGATCACCTGCGTATTCGTATGCTACTCTGCGGACGAACGAATAAACGAACTTTGATGCGATGTCTTGATACTTTTTTTGACCTTTTGTTTTGTTGTTGTTGTTTGATTGTTGAGTTATTCAATATGTTCCGCGTAGTAATGATCATATGTATTCGCAGCCGTAGGTAGATCGTTCAGATCCTTACTACATCAGGGTATTGTGTGCTACTATCTATCAGAAAGTTTACCGCACCCTATAGCATACGAACCTGAAGAGGGGAAAGCCTCTTTGTGTCGAATCTCATGGTCATTGACATGGGGTCATACCTTAACTCAATCGCCAACCCGTGGGAGGAAAACCTGCGTACATGGTCATCTGCAATGTCACCTCGGGATCGACAGATAGGGGGTACCTGCGGCGATACAGCTATCCCTGCAACCTCGTTATAGGATGCTCGGGGATGGTTGCTCACCCCTTTTTCTCCGTAGCTCTACTTGGAGCAGTGTCCAGTGATCCCCACCAATTGGCATGGGAACGATGGGTAAGACCGACGCAAATGGGTCATTGAAACCGTAAGAGAGGACAGGGTACCGGGAAATCATTCGAGGCACTTGCATTAAAACGTCCTTGCAACGGCTATTCGTACCTCAGAATCATATTATACCCACGGATTCAATAACGTGGATCGATGGGGTCGGTGTCTGATAGTTGTGGGTGATAATATTCGGTGGTATTCGCACTCGTCTTGCCCGGTGAGTCTCCAACGGCCCGTTGGGAGTCTCGGACGTTACGAACGTCGGGCACGTGCATGCTGGTGAACGGTGAATGACCTAAAGCCTTGCACCTTGCCGGACAAGTAACCTTAGGTGCCGATCGGTCGGGCAAGGGGTAACTTTGCTTCGTCATGGAAAGGAACCTATACCGCACGAGCGATGCAATTCATCGATGGCGGCGCCAACCGTTGCAATGTACCTTGACGGTGATCAATACGTGGGATGAACCGAACAGTCAGATGCCGCATGCTTCCAAAGCATCCGAGAGAACCTGAACGCCAATCAGACAAAGGAGTCGCCTTGGGGTTGCATGCACCGCTGGTAGTCAAGGTCAACTTTTAGTCGCCACAGTACATGTCATGGAGAGGTTGACACCAAACTTGCAGAGGGTTACCAGAAATCTTCAAAACCGGACCCTAAACGTCACCGTTACGGTCGCATTAAAAGGGGCCCCCTTCAATGCGGCACGTTGCATGCGCGAAGAAGCTCGACGCGATCCGCAACAAATTCAACATTAAAGCGGCTCCGGCGATGGCAGCAGTAACCCCTTGGAGAAAAGGGGGTCACCCTGTCGACAGGTGCGGCGCAATTTGGAATGGTTCGTAGTTTGCTCCTCGTAAAAGTCCTTTTGGAGAATTTGCCTGATATTGTAGATTCGATCTGTCATGCATGCATGCATGCACGCCGCGTCTCCACGCCAACTTGATTCGACAGTGTCACGCCTAGGTCAAGGCAATGGCCATCATCACTGACAACGCCATCACTGACTTGTTAATCTTCCCTACCTAAATGATGGCACGAGGTCCCGTTGCAGGATGTTAGGCGGGAATACCTTTTCACGTCTGGCATGTAGAAATTATCTTGCGTTTATAATTCAGAATCTCAGATGATGGTAACGATGGACATGCATTGAGCCTCATCTCCCGACTACCTACAGCCTTCTGTCTTGCGCTCGCCAAACACGGTGGAAATTAACTCACCCCTATTATCCAGGGACACACTCTTTGTGCCTTCCTCAACCCGCCCTTGTTTGGTGAGCTTGGGACTGGGTTGCCTGGAAACATGTTCACAGTAACAGTACAATGTCTATGACGCACTCGTGTCCGAAAACAGGTGAGTGTGCAGCTTACCGCCTTCACGTCTCCTGGCCTTATCCCAGTCCTCCATCAATGACAAGCATCCTCATGAACGGAAGAGAGATGAGTATCGTACCCACCCATCGTTTTCAACGTAAAGCCCGCCGAGGGACCATGTTAGCCCGACCCCCCATTCATCATGTTGTGAGAAACGGATATGCTTATGGTTCAAGGTTGCCATACTCGCACATCCTTCTGCACTTCGACCCAACCCGCATTGCTCGTGACGATTGATTCACATTCTTCTGTCCTCGATTTTTTCCAGATTACTTTGACTACCGATAGAATGGTATAGTACTGCACCAGATCCTGAGTTGGTATGTCACACGACAGCCATTCCTCGTACCTTCGAGTATCGAGTCACCACGACATTATCTTCCGACGCACATTCACCCACCAGGATGCGTCAGCCCTGTGCAACTCATCCTCCTCCCGGAAACGCGCCGCATCCCCCGCTTTCCACGCCGCATCGGTTTCTAAATCCACCTCCAAGAGTGGTATAAGATGTTGCCGTCTTCCGAGACCGTACCGTTCGTACGCGACGTAAACCACGTAGAGAACGATGTATAACACGACACCGATGTACGTGGTGACGACGTTCTGACAAGGACATTGCCGTGTGAGATACATGTCCTGACACGCGACACGAACACTCACCCTAGCGTTGAACGGTTGCACCTTGACTGCCGAATACCCCTCTGCAATGAACATGAGCGTTGCAAGGACGACGACGCCAATGGGTAGCAGCGGGAACAAAGGTTGAGTGTAGGGTAAATCAGATAGGGGTCATCCCTGTGCTCTCCATGCCGCTCGAAAGCGGAGTGAAATGAACCCAATGGAACCCCACACCAGCAATGCTGATATCCCCGTCAAATCGAGCAACCACGTAAAGACGACACCTTGACCCCATATGATGGTCAAGAAGGCGAGGAATGACATTGCTAGGGACATGCTGTGAAGTCGTTATCGTGTGACGTGGTCCTAGGCGATGTTGGAGATGCTCACAGCAATGCAGGAATGGGAACACCATTCTTGTTCGCCCACCTAAAGATGCGGGGTGCTTGGCCTGTCTTAGCCAAAGCAAATAACATCCGAGAACTTCCATAGAAGGCGGAATTGGTCGCAGACAACACAGCAGTGAGCAGGACTGCATTGACGACATGCACGGCGGCACCAAAGCCTGCACGCTGGAATACAACAGTCAGCGGAGACGCCGTCACATCCGAGTCTACAAATCGTGCATATCAACAACCGTGAATGATACACAAGGATGAAAGCCTTACTGTAAGCTGCCCTTAGTAGAGTCGGATCCTGCCAATTGATGCATAATCCGATGGTCAGGATGGTCAGGATATAGAAGAGCACAATCCGTAAAAATGTCGCTTTCACGGCACGCGGAACTGCTTTCCATGGGTGAGCCGACTCGCCGGCGGCGACGGCGACAAGTTCCACTCCTCCAAAAGAGTAAAACGCATATACAAACGTTTGTGCAAAGTTTGCAAATCCACCAATGAACGCTTGTCCATTTTGGAAGTTTGAAAGCCCCTGAAATCCGTTCAATCATGAGGACTCCCTAATCCAGTCACTTACGGGTCCCGGGTGACCTTTTACCCCACCCCAGTCATAAATGAGGCCAACACAGATGAAAAGGATTATCATCACGACCTTGATGGACGCAAACCAGTACTCCGATTCACCTATCCAAATAGTCAAGCCCGCCAAGCAAATATAACCTGGGAATATCGTACCATAGACCCGAACATGTATCAGCTGCATCAAGAATATCGGAGCGATAATCACGAGAGCCCATTGCCAAGACTGTACCTGGGGCGCCCAGAACTACATGCCGTGTCCCATTAGTATAGCAACATCCCGTTCATCACCGGAACAAAACATTACTTGTAATATCACAGCAGCCGCTGTCAGCTCACTTGCTGATGGAAATCAAAGAGGCAGGCGAGGATGGGTCTTCTAACAGCAAAAATAGCCTGTATGCATGCACTCACGTATCGACAGGCTCCTGTGATGGAACATGAGTTGCACGCAACACAGTAGACGGGGACACCACGAACCACTGCAGCCAATAATTCCAACCTATTGTAATAAAGGAGTCAAGGCCAAGCATTCAACACCAATAGCGTGATGTTACCTAGCGTGAATCCAAGCGCAGGGGACACAAATCGACTACCGAACACCGAGAATGCACCAGAGACCGGGAACATAGCAGCCATTTCGCATCTAGGAACAAAAGATGAACGCGTGACCGTCCCTCAGAGCAGAAAGGGGTGGCCTTACAGTGTAATGACAACGGTATAGACAAATAAACCGACGACTACGTAGGAGAGTAAAGAACTTCCTGGACCGGCGAGTGCGATAGCCTTTGGATAGACGAGACATGAACATAAGTGCAAAACCAGGGCTGTTCCGCTCACCGATCCAGCACTCAAAAATATGCCTGTCCCAATCGTTCCGCCAATGGCTAAACACACCCGCTATAAAGATGGCCATGACTGTGATAGATGCTCTCAGAAGCTCACCAATCATCATCAGATGTCGACTCTGCAGAGCTCGTTTCGTTCCATTCTCTGAACTCGTGCTGGCAGCCCAGAGGCATGGACATGATCTCTGCCGCTGGGCAGCGGTAGGTTGATGCAGCTCTTCGTTATAATCCAGACCTTTTCCTCCTGCTGTACTTGAGGGAGATATGGGCCGTCTCGGGTACACGGGATTCCCTGATGAAATGGCTGTTGCCATTGTTTCTGAAAATGTTGGCCGTCGAACTTAAGCCCCGAGTAGTAACTGGAAGAAATTGAAGTCGGTTAGGGAAGCGAAGAAAGAGTGGGGATCGTCACGGGTTATTCGCTATCTGTTAGCAAGATACATGCCATCTCGCGCGCAATTCCGACATCATTTCACAACCTGTCCGGGAGTCCGGGCCTGGGTGCAAGGGGAAACAGCTGAAACAATAGTACTTACTACTACATGGGGTTGATCGTTTCCGACATACCGTGACTCGAATGACATCGGTCTCTACTGGGAACCGCAAGGAAATATATTCTAATATCTAGTTGGAATACGGTTACAATCTTGGTCCTGCCAACTGGGTATCTAGACAGCGTCGTCGCCAAAACAGCCTTCAACGTATCGATAATAGAAACAGTGAAGTGGGTTCGAAGATATGGTACACCAATAAATTATTAAGCGATTATAAGCGTTTAATATTCCTGTGAGAAGAGAGGGAAGGGAAGACGGCATAATATGTTCATAGAGGGCGTAGGTGTAGGATGGGTGTCGTGTCGACGCTAATTAGTTACGGGGGTGAAAGGCGAGCTTGCATTCCATGGCGGCAGGGAAGATAACCTAGGTGAGGAGTCTCTTGAGTACAATAAGTCTGTGGACCAAGCAGGCAAACCCACAAAGGCGTCCTTGATCTCCATGCTCCCCTGGTTGGTTTCAGGGGGGGCAAGGACATTAAAATTCCTTACCAATGCGGCAACTGTGATTCTGAGCATCATATAGGCCAAATTCATCCCTCCACACTGGCGACTTCCTGTCCCGAATGGCATCAGGTACTGCGCCATCTTTGCAGTGGCGTCTGGCCCCTGGAGCCATCGTTCGGGGATGAAACTATCCGGGGAGGGAAAGATGGTGGGATCACGGTGCATCGACCAGCCCTGCGTAGCTATTACCGTTCCAGGAGGCAGGGCATAACCCATTAGGTCGAATGGTTCATCTAAGGCACCGTTCTTGGAAATTGATGATGGGACGACGCGTTCTAGGTCGCTAGGTGCTCCGCCGTACAATCGGAGACCTACGCAGACTGAGCTCTCCGGATGTTCAGCATAACAAAGGAGATGCTTTACCTTCTTTAATAAACGCGTTCAAGTACGGAAGCCTCTGGAGGACAGCCAAGTCCGGCACGACATGGGAATCGGGCATGGCTTCGTCGAGCTCCGCTTGTAACTTGCTCATAATGTCATGCCTGCGGGTCAATTCCCAGAAAAAGTAAGACATGGAATTGGAAGTGGTGTCGGAACCCGCGATCCTTAAACGACATTTAGACCCTCCAATAAGAACGTAGCTTGAAAAGAGGGACGAACATATGTCCCATCATTTCCGAAATGATATCATGGTCCGGCATCTGTTGGTGGGGCGAATACTTGTATTCAAGAAGCCGCTGCAATAAAGTAATTTTCTCAGTTCCTCCCATGCCTTCTTTAGCGCGCATCTCATACACGCGTGCGCCGACAAACTAGATGGTTCCGTGGATGAGTGCTAGAGGCGACGACTCAACCAGAAGTGAACACAAACCTCGCCAATTATTTTATCTGAGTCGCAAATCTGGCGCCATCGTCGGTTTGGGATACGGCAGACCAAGTTCCATAAGCAAGACGGCATAGTGCTTCGCTGAGAGTACCCAGTCAGCTCGTACCACGCATCTCTTAAACTGAACTTACGACAATGCCTCTCTTTGGAAAGTCAGATATGGCAGTCGCGATCGGATCCATCCCGCCGATGATCCATTTGCTGAGCGCGCCTTGGCGATAGCCGTGAGAGGACGAAACGATTACATCAACCATGAAGTGGCGGAACAGCGCGAGACAATCCAAAGGATATTTACCCCCAACATGCTCGAGGGCCTGAAACATTTTGAGACGCGGGAAAAGCGAACTGAGTGTCACCTACAGTGACGAGTTCTAAAACATGCTCATGTGCTTCCACCTGGAACATAGCCAAGTTTGCCGGAATGTAGTGTTGTGCATACCCCTTCCGTCGCACTGCATGGCCGATATGATCGAGGGTGGTCATCCTGCGGTCAAATCAGTATATGTACGCAATAATTAAGGAGAACTGCGATTACGCATGGTCATTCTCGTTCCTATTAAGGGATGTGTCAGCTTGAGCGGGAGTATGGGATGAGCGACGAACGTAAGAAAGCTCTTGTAGAATTTGCTCTTGTCAAATTTGTGGATGGAGTAGACGCTTCGCATTGATGTGATGTCCTTGAATATAACCTTGTTGGGACCGACGCGCACAACTGGGCCGTATTCCTCAAAAAGTCGGTGATTGGTCTTGCACTGTTGGAGGCGGAGAACGTGCGTGGTCATCCAGAAATTGGACACCGCCGCGTACCAGGGACCGGGTATCGCACTCAAGGGGGACAAAAATAGATGGTATATCGCACGCGCGACGGCGTAGAGTACGATGAGGGAGACGAAGACGGAGGCGATGTTGTGGGAAATCCAAGAAAGGGAAGGGGCGGGGAGTGTTCCTGCTGATTCCATAGTGATGAAGTGGCGAGTAGAGGGAGTAAAATTCAAGAATGGAGAGAAGAGTCCAAGGTCGCCTGCGTCGGTGCAGGAGGAGGGTAGGGGGACGTCCGGGGAAAGAAGGGGGGCAGCCGCTGATGGGGAGAAGGGGGAGTCGACCGACTTTTATATGCATCTCCTCGGAGGTGTGACGAAAACATATCATAACAGTCACAAGCAAGATTCCACCCGCCGAGCATTCGACCGGACGTCATCGGTACTCAGCTGCAGACCACGCAAAAGTCGATCGTCTTTCCCGATCGGGATTTTGCTATATCCCAAAGGACATACACCCACCGAGCCGTGACACCCGGTGACTTTATCGCTCAGTCTGCACCGTAGGACCTGCGGATAGTGCAGATGCGATTTCATTGACGCCGCTCCAGACTATCCCTTATGAAATGCCAGCATGTTGCAAAAGACCCGCATCGACCTATCGTCGAAGTCAGCGAAACTGGCCCTAACGTACGAGCCGTCCACAGGGACGGCCTCGCCCCGTTCTGCATAGAAAAGGCACATGGGCTGTCCACATGGTACTGCGGGGGAGCTCCGCCTACGTCTCAGACACACTTGAATTCCTAGATTGTCTATATTCGAACACAGAATTCGTTCACCGTAAATCAGAATAGAATGCGTCAGATCACCACAGGAATGCTGACCTGTCCAACAACCCCCAAAAAAGGCGGCGTTAATGAAGCGCCGCTCTCAAGCAAGGCACCGGGTTCCTTGATCGATTTTCAGAACTGTAAGGGACAAGGTTCCTTTGGAAACAGGACCCGCCCAAGGGGACTGCAACTCCAGATCATGACCCGCAAGTCGTGCTCGAGATCACAAGCAATAAAGCTCTACGAAGGTAAGCCAGGAGACGAAACATCGAATTAAGAAAAAGAAACGTCCAGTGACGGAGGGAGATACATGGCAACGAGGATATGAAAATTGAGGGTGTGGCGGACGCCGCAGGGTGAGGCGATAATGGATGTAGCGAAAAGCAGATCCGTGTTCGAAACAACTCTCCTTTGCACGCCGATCGGCACAGTTTCGCGGAGGAATTTTCTGTGCATCACGTGACAATTCGTCTACTCGTCGCAGATACCGGCGGGCAAGTTCGACGAACGTGGACACCCCCTGCGCAGGCCATATGATGTTACACCCACGCACTTCTGTCAAGCCCATGCTCAAGGCGCAGCGGGCAGGAAGATTCCAGCGGTCAACTTGAGCGGAATCCTCGGCGCGGCTACTGCAAGCTGCGCTGAGCTTAAAAATCACGATTCAGCGACCCCTCCTTCTGGACCTCTTGAATTTTCATCACGCATCGCTCAGCTCTGCCCGGCTTCTCAACATTCTCCACGCCTGCGAGCTCCGTCCATCTCCTTGATCCACCGCCAAGCAGTGTGCAGTGTGCAGCACAAACTTGGCATGTGGTTGCCTGCCCCTCATCTAGCCTTGGTCAACTTGGTCAGCGAGGAAATACCTTTGGCAATCTTCGTTCCACTGTCAAGTACTGACACCGATCGTACGTCTCTACATGGAAGTATACTGGCACTAGATCTGCCTCGTTGCCGGGTATTTTCGGGATAAATGTCAACACTATGGACAGGTAAGATCATTTCACCGCAACTCAATCGCCCTCGGCAGCCTCATTTACACCCTTCATCTACTGCCTTTCACCTCGTGCATCATCGCTATGATGCCAGCCGGCTTCCTTTTCCAAGTAAACAAGCTACTCGATCATTATCGATTGGTCATGTGGCGTAGTTTACATCTGTCCACTGTCCAAATTGTCCATGCGTGAAATCTCGTCAGAACGCCACCCGGTCGCCCAAAGCAACACGGATAGTGCGTCTTCTGTCTCCTCGGGAAATGACGTGTTAACCTTTCAGCCAACGCTAGCATCAGATCAGATCCATGCCCAAATACCGACCGCCACGGCCAAAGTCAGAAGCCAACTTCCGCGTGGACCGCTGACGGCCTCCTTGCCGTTGGAGCTCTGAGTGACACTGGTACTGAGTGTACTTCCAGACCAACAATACCGCGCGAAACAACTCTCGCATACCCCACTCCTCGTCTCACCTGCTCTCTCGCGTGCACGGTCGACGATTGCGCATGCCAAGCAAGCAGGCCATTCGGGGTCTATCACTATACTGGAATTTGCGGGGTAGCCCTGGGTAGCAATGATAAATGTCTGGTCGAGCATTGCTTGAATTTGCGAAGAATTATAGGCGATTTGGAGAGTAGATGTGTTAGTGACAGACGCTTCGCCATTGTGAGGAGGACCGCCGTCTGCGAGATATATCACGAGAGGCGTGCTCTCGTTTGCGCTAGTTGCATTGCATCCAAAGAACGTCGGTCTCGTACTGAGATTTTGTGCCGTGAACTCCCCAAGGGTCATTGGCACAGGAGGAAATGAGTAGGCTGACGAGAGCAACATCGTCCGATTTTGAGTGGCCTGGTCACTGGTCACCACCAATAGCCTATGTATGAAATGGCGACTTACAATCAACGAGCTCCCATCGGCGAAATTGTTAATATCTGAGGTCTGTGGTGCGTCAAGTTGCCAGCAACAGCAGGACTAGCACTGCACTCACAGCATCAATTGCCAAGATCGTATCGATGCCACGAGCTTTCACGAGTAAAGGTTGTAGCGGAATGATTTCTCCATCCTCGCCACCATCCACAAGGCTTAAATCCGTCTGGTTGGACGATATAAAAGTCTCCGGCGCGACGCCGTAAAATGGATTCGGCCACGATGCAACATCAAGTTCAATGCCTGACTCTGGCAATAGCGAGTTTAGCAAAGAAAGCTCAGGGCCGATTGTAGAATTCAAGGTGTTCTAAAGTTCTCGAGTTAGTGGACGGCAATACCTAAACGGTGAACCTACAGTGAGGTTGTATTCATTGAACAGCTCAGACGAGGACCCAGCCACCAGCGATGACTGATCATAGTTCGTAATGCAGATGCTGTTATTTCTTGTGCCCAAGTACTTTGTTGGCGCAAACGCAGATAGCATGGGGTCAAAGGAGCCCATCTCAACTAAATTCCATATCAGTGTCAAGACCCATCGACGGACCGCGTATACTGACAAACATTGAACTCAAATATAGGATTGGAGATCGGTATGAAATCCCCAGCTATAACGTTCGACGTATTTTGACCTGGTGCAGAGAGGTCTGACACAACGATCGGAAATGGCATCGTGTACGATGTGAATGATTCACTGACATTCGTGCGTCAGTACATTGTCATTTCACCTGTCCCTCGGTACTCACACTTCGGCGACTGATGACCACAGAATTCCCGCACCATGTGTATAGGATTCATCGTAGAAATTCGATGGGAATGTTCCATTGACGAAATGTCTCGCCAGTGCACGCGCCCAAAGGTCGGCGAACGTCACAGCATAACCAGCGTCGTATTTTCCCTGCAGCTCCTCGACTATATTGGTGAGGTACTCAGTATCAGTAATGGGATCGGAACTAGGCTCAATGATGCTATATTGAACGTTCCATCCTCCCCACGAGTTGTTAGCAACGGTGGGATTAGGGTATCCGAAGATGAGTTCCTGAATTGTCGGGAAGTTTGCTTGTGCGAGGGACGTCAAAAACCACGATCCTCCCGACAATCCTGTCAAGTAAGTCGCCGTTTGAAGCAACCCTCCTATACCAGCACTGTTCGAGGAGGCGTTCCTCCCGTCCAGCGCATTCAGCACGCCTGCACCAAAAATCGCAGCCCGGTAACCTCCTCCGCTCGTTGCAATGCCGAAGTTGGGAGTTTGCGAGCTGGGCCCGCTCAGGATGCTTGACACGTAAGAAGGTAGAGTGACGTTGGTAGCCTCGACGTTGGCAAGGTAGGTTTTCCAGGCCTGCGGGATCACCTGTGATCGGCGAGCTTGGACATACGAGGCTTCGGAGGTGGAGAGGGTTTGATTTCCGGGTGAGGATCCTGCCATGCGAACGAGCGCGAAGCCCTGCGGACAGGCTCCTGCCACTGGCGTGTAGGCCTGCGAGGCAATGCTCTGGGCTGCGACTAGCCATGCCGACAGTGATAACAGACAAAGCCAGATGGCGACATTGATTTTCAAGATTTGCAACATCACGAGGCGGCGGTGAGAAGGAGAGGTGGTTGATGTTGATGCTTGTGTCTAGTGACTCGTTTTGCCCACGTTTGATTTATGGACGCTGAAACGCCTCACGCATGGAAAAGTCATTGGTCAGTTCGAGTAAACGTGTGACACATAAATATCCTCACGTTTCACTGCAGGACGTGCATACGGTGGAGGTAGAGATCCGAAAAGGGGTCATTCTTCGAGTGTAGCAAACACACGATACCTCAGCGACATTTAAAAGTTGACCAATGGAATAGGAGCATGATGCCACATACCTGACATGCATGATCAATGAGCAAACCACGCTAATCCCGGGGAGCACAACCAAAAAGGGCGAGTGAGTCTACACGAAGCGAGATCGGCAGTCCCAGGCCCCGTAGTCCCTGGGAAGCACTACCAAGCAGTGACCCATGTGGTCAATATGACGGCCCCCGAGCATCAGCGCCGCCGATCAGCAACCAAATATAAGCTGCCTGCACAAGAATGCATCACATGAATCGTGGACTTCTGACTTCTCACGAGAACATCATAACGAACCACCATGAAACAGCACTCGCTTTGCACGAAGGCGGGGTGATATTTGATGACAACTACCACCTGTCGCCCCACAACTGCTATGAGTGATCCTGATGAGTCACCTACCGGAAGCTCCTTGAGACTTGCTGGAGATGTACATTTTCGCCCTGCAAACGACGACAGAGTAATCCAGAAAAGGATAAATCCGCAAGCGTCGATATGAAGGTATCCGAGAGGGCAGACGTAAGTTACAAGGACACTCACTCCTCTTGAGGCCTTCCGATTGTAACTTCGAGTCGTTCATCTGGGTGGGTACAAAAAGCTGACTGGGTTTAAGCGAACCAAATTCCCATTGCGGAAACCTATCGTCTAGTACTGGTTGCCAAATTCAGGAAGCAACTCTATCCGAGGCCTTCGTGAAAACATTTACATATGGCAGTATAATTGTCAAGTGACCAAATTGTAGATACATTCTATGCTGCAGTTCCTTGTCACCTACAAGTATCACAGTGGAAGGAAGGATGACATCTTCCTTCAACTTCTTGGTCTGCCTTTAGGGAGACTAAGCGGGTGTTTCCGGACCGCCATAAAAAGGGGTGTTGGTCAATTACGGAAGGCCGTGCCTCCTGGCGACCATTACTCTTGAACCGACCATCGCAATCCACCCACAGATCACCCATTGTCGTCTGTGTGGACAGCCAACTCGATTACTCTCTTCCTTGTTTCACTGGTAGGAAACGCTATCAGAAGTATCTTTGAGCATTCATCAATCGCTCAACGCCAAGGTGCTGCGCACGAAACTTGTTCGCTGGATCTATCTAGTTCGGACGAGGAGTTATGGCCCCACCAGCAGCTGTATACGTTGTTGCGGCCGTCGTCGGTGTAGCCGCAGTGGTTGCGTTCAAAGAGGTATGTTCGTGTTCATGATATGCTCTTTGCATTCTCAGGAAAGAAACACGTGTACTCACACGCTCCTCGTTCATCCTCTTCTCCCTGTCTCGCCGGTTTTTTCCTCCAGTTCGTTTACGAACCGCATATAGCCCCAAAACTTGAAGCATGGGCTGAAGACTTTCTCGAGCGGAGACGCACGGCACGCAACCGACGCGCGAGCGCCGTCCCGGTTAGGACGTCTCGTCGTCGCCATTCATCGTCTTCTTCCGGTTCATCACACCACAACAACGATATTCAGAGAGATCAGGATGTAGGGCCGAACGATCTCCCTGTGGATGGTTTCGAGCTAGAAGCCCTTGCTTCGAGAGAGGTAGATGAATGGCGGAATGAGGTACTCAGAAGTCAGGAAAGGCCAAAGGATGGTCTGAGAAAGCGAAGAACAGACCTATTCAGGGATGACTTCGATGGTTTCGACACTATGAGCACAACTCTTGACGAGGTGAGTGACCGATGTAGTTGTCTTTGCTTCCTGGCGTACTCAATCCGATTGTCACAGTCATTCACATCTCTTACGCACACCCCACTCGCACCGACACACGTAATCTCGAATGTTTCCTCCCCAATCACACCTAGTACTGTGTCGCTGCCTCAAACGCCGACTCGTCGCCTTCGGTCTGAATCTCAGTCAACGGCAACACAAGCATTATTCATAGCTCCACACTCACCCCCCTCCCCTATCCATGAAATACCAGTGATGTCTCCGAGGACGGCATTCCCCGGCTCCACTGACCCGACACCCCGCCTATCATCGGATAATGCGGGTCATCTCGACATCACTTCCCCATCCCCGCTTGCAATTACCAACGCTGTCCGGCGCTCACCTCCAACTGAGGGTGCCCCACATCCCTTGCCATTCACTCCAACCAATCAGGTCGTGGCTGATGATTCTCCATTTGGTCCCCTCCTTCCAGACACGCCTCGCTCAAGCGCAGAGATATACGGAGAGAGGCCATTTTCGCCTATCACGAGGGCGATGGAATCTTCGTCTGGCTTTGTGTCGGCCGCTGGGTCAAAGGGGACACTCTCTTCAAGGTCCAATTCTATGAGTTCAATTCGGACGCTTGGAAGTTCTGGAGTGCTCAGGAAAGGCAGCGGGCTCGTCAATGAAGTGTCAACGAATGCTGACGACGACTACGACGACAGCGACGAAGAAAACCATCCGCATGCTTCCACGTCTACCTTCGGATCGGTCATTTCATCTCTCTCAGAACGGTATCCAGCTCCACCCACACCCCCTGTAATCATTTCTTCACCTACGTCTTCAGTCGGTGTCATCTCAGCACCTTCATCGCCTCGTAGTGGCGGTTCAGAGGTTGTGGTGCATCATGACGCTATCGCCACAGCACCGCATTCCCCATCCCACCCTCTTCCACAGACACATTCTTCTCTACCCTTGCTCCAGCTACCCTCAGATTCGTCGAGCCCACGTCTGACATCTCTTTCGTGCTCCCCAGCACATTCAGCGACGTCTCCAGCTGTTTCGTACGCCTCTTTCCTTTCTCCGATGCCTATTAGCCGTGCGGCGTCCGAGTCCGAAGGAGATGAGTTCTTGTCGGTCGCTAGTGATGATAGCGATTGGAGTACATCGCCTGTTATAATGAATAGTCGTACGGAGCCCGCGCAAGATAGGGCGAATAATCCATTCCTCGACTTTGAGCATCTGACGCACAGTGTCAGAGGGAACGGTGCTGAACATGAGGACGGGAGCGAGGGAAGTGAGGTGCTTGTTTCTGACTTTGGACAGGAAGGCGAAAGTGAGGTGGGCAGCGACGAGAGTTGGGGGAGTGTGAGGAGGCATTAGATTGGGAGGCGAAGTCCGGGTAAGCTGAGCAAAGCAAGCAGATACAGGCGCATTGTGGGGCTGATACAGTATGGCTCCTATCTCGGTGACATGTGTTTTTTCCTTTGCTTTGCTCGTGCCATATTGTGTTTCCTTCCAGGTAAATGGACAATTTGGTGTCCTATTTTGTTTAGCTTGCTATTTCGTTTGCCATGTGTTGTACTCATGTTAACAATTCAAATCATTCAGGGCGATGTGTATTTATGACAGCTGCGAAGTGCGGCACTCCTTGTTAGCAGATATTCAGGCGTTCGATCAATTGATCAGACAGTACGCTGGAGCACCGGCCCAATATCAAGATATTTCACTAATGGCTGGGTATGTACATTTACGTCGAAATATTATGTACTCTCAACAGATTGCAGTCTATGATGATCCTGTGGTTCTATAGTGGTTCGAGGGTCTGGCCAGTTAGTCCTTGCGCGCTCGCTTCTTATGAGTGCTGTTCTGCATCTCGACGTCCTCACTCGCCGTGGCGAAGTAGTCCAGAGATCCCTTGGGGTCAGCCTTGATCGTCTTGCTACCTTCAGTCCAGCCGACGGGGCAGACCTCTCCATGCTTGTCCTGTAACGCCAGATTACGAGCGATTCCACATACAAAAGTCTCAAACGAACCGTAAATTGGAACGCCTGCAAGAGACGAATGGTTTCATCGACAGAACGACCGACTGGTAAGTCATTGACCGTGATTTGCCTGCAGCCATGCGATGAGCTACTTTGAACGCACGACGTATCCCAGGGACATCATCACATACCTTACGATGCCCTTTGGATCGATTATGAAAAGACCTCGGAGAGAAATACCATCTTCCTCGATGAGGACATCGTAATCACGCGAGATTTGCATGTTCCTGTCCGCAATCAGAGGAAGTTTCAAGTCGGGCCCGAGACCACCCTGCTTTCTCGGCTGTTGACCCCAAGCAAAGTGCGAGTACTGCGAATCAGTCGAAACACCTATTGAACGTGAGTAACTATTGTTCCTGCGTTGGAGTATTACCAACCAAGGACGACAGCGTCCAGCTGCTTGAACCGAGGGAGGGCATCATTGAATGCAAGAATCTCGGTGGGGCAAACGAATGTAAAGTCCCTGGGGAGACGTTGCTCAGCTTATTGTAATGGGCATCCCAAAACTCTTTGGAGACCTACATCGGGTAAAAGAAAAGAACAACCCTACAAAAAAAAATGGAGCTAACGCTGCTACTTGAATTAACAAGACCTACCATTGCCCAAGGTAATCTATAAGAGATATGTCTTTGAACATACCCTCAACGACGGCTGTCGCCTTGAATGCTGGAGCAGGACGTTGAACTCGAGCTACCATGGCTACCAGGTGACAAAGAACAAGAAGAAATGAAAAGACCCGATCACCCCATTTATTTCGAGTCGAGACGCGTTATGTACGCTTGTTTTGTTTCTCCCAAATTTGGACTTCGCCATCATCGTTACAGCTAAGAGCTTCGCGAGAGGCGTCACTTTGTGAAACTGCGCATAATTAAGTTCTTCTGCGAATTTGGCTTTATGCTCATTCTGGAAGTGACACCCTGGCCTCAACCCCGTTCCCGTCACTCGGATCTGGAGACAAGCCGGGTATGTGCTCTTCGGGGAGGTGCTTGATGCTCCGGAGGCATCGTCACTCCTTTGATTAACTAGAATGAACAGGTACATTTTGCATCACTTTGGCTTATTTGTATCCCGGGATAATGAGACTTGGTTAGTCCTTTTCAGTGCTTTGCTTATCGATGTAGCACCACCTCTTTCATGTGTGGAAAGTCTGCACTGTTTTGCAGATTAGGCAAGTGTCTAGGATCATGCAAAAAAATCCTTGCTTGCTGGTCAAGATGGTAGTTCTGTGACTCGAGTAAGCTAGTGAATGATCGTCACAGAAGTGTGCCTTCGTGACAGTTGCACTCAAGAGCATCATATTGTGATCACATGTTCAACATCAGCAAACAGACCCCTTCTTGGACATGACTGGACAGTACTGGATAGTCTGCCAACCCATACAGAATCTACAGCAAGGTTCCCAACTGGCTAGATCTGTGCAGACTATTGCTAGGC